>VMDO01031501.1:0-20032 GCA_007922755.1 Pedetes capensis
CCCTATAAAACTGAATACTCCTCTAAGTACAAACCTTCACTTGCATATGTATGGAATAAACCGTTCAGAACAGTAATGAGGTATAAGTCTGAGGAATATCAAATTGCACCTTGATTTTAAGTTTTCTTCTCTTCCCACTTGTTTCTCCATTTATTTTATGGGATTTGATTTTTCTGCTTAAAAATCTAGCTACATTTTTGAAACTACCTACTTCAGTATTAAATTCTGCCCTTTTGTTTTCAGAACATGTTATATTTCTCTGCTAGGGAAATCTATACTTGAAATGGTGCAATGAAGAAATGGAGACACTGGGGAAAAGCAATGATCAAGAAGCAGAGTTAAAAGGTGGAAAAGAAGAGAGAAGGACCTGCAATTGCTTTACCTTGGGCTACAGTCAGTAACTAAAGGATCAATGGAAGACAAAGAGTAAAGGGAGCTACAGATTTATCATGAACACAGCTGCCCAGGGAAATCTAGGAAGACATTACCATCTTCTTTCTATCCCTTTAAACATTTTACCTAATTAGAAAAAAAATACGTGCTGACTAGAACTGTTCTAAAATCATTCTATTTTTGATCACCAATAATTTCAAACAATCCTAGACTGGTGAAAACATAGCTTCTCCCATTTAAAAACAAAAAATCCTGGTAGGGAAGTAAATTTCAGCCCTTAGTTATGGATACTCTAGCTTTTCCAGGTTTATTTCTTCTTCAGACAAATTCCATTCCCCCAGAAGCTACTCTATCAAGAGCTTCTCAACTATGCTATTAATGTGAAAATGGAAAATCTGCTTTATAGAGGCAGCACTCATGGGAAGTAGCATGCTGGCTCAGTGAGCTTCTAAGACTCTTGATTACCTGGAATTCCTGAAGCATTTGCAGTTGTTAATGTACCTCTTGCAAAATAATAAGATTTCAGCCTTTTCCAAACTTAGTGGTTTTGCTTTTCCTTAGACAAACTCTTGCACACGTTTTACATTTCTAACTCTAATTTCCTCTGGCCTTCCTCCCAGCAGTCCTAACTTGCAATCCACCTGCCATTTGCTTTTAATCTAGAAATCAAAATAACAATAATTATTCTATAAGATAACTGGTGATGTTTCCAAGCATATAGTGGAGGAGACATGTACTTATTTTACTATTCTAAAGTGAAGTAATATGTGGGTTAATTCAAAGCAAGAAAAATTATGTAAGTTAACTTTTAAAACTATCAAATACTTATTAAAAGAAGTATGTGGTTTAGGAGTATTTTTGTTTTATGATAGCTAAAATTTGCTCATATAGCTCATCTTGATTTCAGGAAAAGGAAAGTTTTTACTGAATTCTAATACTTGTAATTTTTGTACCTTATCACATCCGGCTTAGCATTCTTGTAACATATTGGAGGAAAATGTATCTCAATAGACAAAAATACAATCTTAATGTGTGAAATTTCTGCCAAACAAACACACATTTTCTTTGAACTTCTATTTTAGGGATTTCTTAAAATTTTCACGTATCTTCTCATGATTTATCAGAATGTTGATGTTTCTTTAGCAGGCATCATGAATCCTAGAAGAATATACTCTTATACACATGAAAATAATTTTACCTTGAGTATGTCACTAAAAGTTCCGGATCTGATGTTGTAGCATTCATAAACACTTAAGGTTTGGAAGAATAATCAAAAAGAGCGACTTTTCTTGCTCTACCAGAACCTGTCTTCATTCCAACTAATTCGTTTCCACTCTGCTGATTCCAATATGCAAAAACAACTCATTGTTTAAGGGCTGCAATTTAGCTCAGTTGGTACAGTGCTGCTCTGTGCTCTCTGAGGCCCTGGGTTCAATCCCCAGCACCACAAAAAGGGAAGAAGGATGTGGCAGCCCACTCCTGAAGTAATCCCAAAGCAGTTGGTCATTGAAAACCCTATGACTGGCAGAGAAACACTGACATCGTGCTGGGCATGGCACACTGTGGGAGGAGTGTTTCATTCGGTTGTACATAGGGTTGCTATGAGTTAGACCTGACTGGATGGAACCTAACAACACTCATTGCTTAAATACAAGCTAATTTTAGAATAAGAAATTTGTTGTTGTTGTTAGTTGCCATTGAGTCTGTGTCCAACTCATAGTGACCCTATGTACAACAGACAAAACATTATTGTCAGTGTTTCTCTGCTCTTCATAGAGTTTTCATTGCTGGGTTTTGTTTGTTTGTTTGTTTGTTGTTGTTGTTTGTTTGTTTGAGGGGGAGGAGGTTGCTGAGTCCTCTCAAGCCTGCAGTACCTGGTGTTCCCAGGCATTCTCCCATCCAACTACTAACCAGGTCTGACCCTGCTTAGTTTCTGAGATTTAACGGGATCAGAAGCCACAATGGTATGGCTGCAAGCAAGAAATATATTAAGTCCCTTTAAATCCACTATAGGAGTTTTTTTTAATATAGAGCATGAATACAGATTTGTAAGCAAAATTCACCAAAACTAATATAATATCCTGAAAAATATTGGGGGAAATGATAGTTTAGTGCTAATATCTGATTGTAAAATATCCTACTTTTTTGTAGAATTTGATATCTCTAAATCCCAATATGCAAGATTCATAACATAAAAATGATGCTTATATAACAATCTTTAGAATATTAAAGCTGAATTACAAAACCCAGCTAGGCATGCAAAGGTAGGTCTTCCAGTATTCTTCTATGAGTAATTTGAATTTTAATTTATTTCACTATCTGCCATTTCCGAAGAGTAAGAAAATTTCAACCTTGCAAATTGTAGATCAGACACAATAATTTCCAATTTAAAACTTAAAGTTCTTGAGATCACCCTGCAGTCAATTCGATATGTTCTGTGATTACAATGTCCTAATTTAATCTTACCCTAGTATGTATTTGTTTAGACAAGTGATGTTGGTTTATTGGGCAAATTGGTTTATTTTATTGCAAATTAGGGATTACAGCAATATCTATCATATATTTGTTAAGAATTGGAAAAATAATTAAAGTGCCTAGAACAGAGCCTCAATAAAAGTGCTCCATAGATGTTAGCTATTGTTAGCTTAAAATTATTAACTACACAGAGGATTTCTTTGAGGCATACTGAAGGTATGCTGAATAATGACAAATGGATTTTCTGTTTGAGCTCCTGTCTTTTAATCATGACTGGTTGCTACTCCCCTATTTTTTCAGACTCAGGCATGAGAAAGATGGCCTTGGATTTAATGCTATTAGTATAAAAACAAAATAATACAAATTAAAAGAGAAAACAGCTTATGGAGGGAGTAGTTTGGATATTAGCCAGGACTACATGATGCCTTTATCATGAATTTTTTTGCACTTATTTTGATTTTTTGCACACATATTTTGTGTTTTTTTAAATCATTAAAATAGTATAATATGATACTGGTGCAAAAACAAGACACACAGACCAATGAACTAGAATATAGGACCCAGAAATAAACACATACAGCTACAGCCACTTGGTGGTCAACAAAGTTGCCAAAAACAAAAGTTGGAGTAAAGATAGCATCTTCAAAAAAATGGTGCTTAGAAGAACTGGATATTGTCATGTAGGAACCTGAAAATAGATCCCTTTCTCTTTCTCACTCTGTACAAAAATAAGTTAAAAATGGATCAAAAATCATGATGAAAGACCTGAAATTTTGAAACTACTAGGGAAAACATTTTAAGATATAGGCCTAGCAAGGATTTTCTGAAAAGGACCCCAATCGCACTACAAAGAATAGCAAGAATTGACAAATAGGATTGTATGAAATTAAAAACCTTTTGTACAGCAAAGGACACAATTGAATGAAACACCAAACTACAGAATGGGAGAAAACTTTTGCCAGCTATACATCAGATGGGGATTAAAATGTAGGATATTTAAAGAGGTAAAAAGTGAATATTAAAAAAAAACAAGTAATCCAATCAATAAGTAGGCAATTCAACCAAAGAGTTGGTTCTCAAAAGAGTAACCAAATAGCCGACAATCATATGAAAAATGTGCAAAATCCTTAGCCATCAGGAAAACACAAATCAAAAGTACATTGAGATACTATCTCACCCCACTCAGAATGGCTAGCATCAATAAAACAAAGAGCAACAAATGCTGGCAAGGATGCAGGGAGAAAGGGACACTTACACAATGCTGGTAGGAATGAAGGTAGTTCAGTCACTTTGGAAATCAGTATGTAGGGTCCTCAGAATTGTTAAAAATAGAACTACCATATGAGCCAGCTTTACCACTTTGGGTATATATCTGAAGGAATATAGCTCAACATATCCTAGAGATTCCTGCTTATATTTTTTGTGGTATATTCACAATAGCTAAGATATCACATCAGCCTAGGTATCCATGAACAGGTTAACAGAGAAAGAAATGTGGTATTTATAAATCTGGAGTTTTATTCAGTCTTAAAGAAGGATGAAATTATGGCATTTGCAAGAAAATGGATGGAACTAGAGATCATAATTGTTAAATAAAATAAACCAGACCCAGAAAGAAAAACGCCATGTTTTCTCTCATATGTAGATCCTAGATTTCAATATATAGTCAATATTTTAATGTTTATATTGTGGAAGTAAAAAGGGGACTGTGTAAGCACAAAAGGGTGAATAAAGAGGGAAAGAGGCAAAAAGAAAGGGTAATGGAAGTAAAAGAAGAGAAATAGTACATATTTTGCTCCCAAAGGCAAAATTTGAATTTAAAATATGATTATACACAAAAATAAAATATGGAAATAGAAGGAAGAAGATTGGTGGGGACAGGGGATTAGAAGCGGGAGTGGGCACGTGAGAAAGTAATGGAAGAGGAAAACAGGAGCACTGTGTATTGAAATACATGTATGGAAATGTCATAAATGAAACCCATTAAATGGTACACTTAAAAAAGTTGGTGCTGGGTGTCGTGGCACATGCCTGTAATCCCAGGGGCTCGGGAGCCTGAGGCAGGGGGATTGCAAGTTTGAGACCAGAGGCAGTCTGTGGAATTTAGCCAGACCCTGTCTCAGAAAAGTAAAAAACAATGGGCTGGGGTGCAGCTCAGTGGTCTAGCACTTGCACAGCATGCAAGCGTGAGGCCCTGGATTCAACGCCCAGGACCACAAAAATATAAAATAAAATAAAATAAAAATAAAAAATAAAATTTGAGTGAAAAAAAATTAATAATGAAATAGTATGTATCTTGATTGAATTTCTGACACCATTTCACGTTTTGGCCAAAGGTAAAATAATTTCACCTTAATCCTGACCCTTTTGAACACTTCAGGAGAACCACAGGTAGAACCAGAGAAGAAGAAAAAGGAACTTTTCTTTGCAAGGCATATCAGAGCAAGAGTTGGAAACTCAAAAGCCAGTAATTGATATAAGTGAGCCACGTAGGCTTAAGGTAAAGTAGAAAGGTGTGATTGAGCCTGTGAATGAAGCAAATATTTGAATTCAGATTTTTAAAGACATAGTCCAGCCATATAAAAGAAGACTAAGGGCTGACATTTTGTGAGTCTGGCTTAAATGGTTAGCCTTGTCCTCATTAAATTCAAAAGGAGCTGACTTTAGATTGTTTTTACTGTGTGTCTTCTGTGGCTGGATTTTGCAACCTTTAGTAATAGCAATTAGTCTTCCAGAATGCATTATTTCCCCAAGGCATGTCATTGTGGATCTTCCATGTAATTTTTAAATAAGAAAGGTTGCCAGATCTATATGTAGCATTAATATCATCCTTCCATCTACATTCTATTCAGTGTCTCATATTGGGGACTAAACAAACACAAAACAGTTAAGCAAACAATAAGATTTACATTTAAATGAGAGGAATGGCTCTAAGTGAAGGCCCAATCTTTCCTCTATAAGTAAAATTGCACATGTTTTAAACCAAAATCCTTTACTATCTATATTGACAGACAGGATGTCACTTTAGGAAGTATATGAACAGTTTTTAAGTGTGCTGTATCTAAGATTAAACCCTAATTCTGATGCTAATCAATGACATAGATTCTTATGAATAATTTTACCCTGACTTTTCCCATATTTCTCATGTAAAAAATGAATAAAATTCTCATCTCATAGTGGTTTTGGAAAAAACAACAGAAAATAAATAAGATGCTTTGTACATCATAATATTCAATGTTAGTAAATAGTATTACAAGTATTTAGAGAGATTTTATTTCTTACATTCTCACTTTTTAGTTACACTGCAAATTGATAAGTATGCTGAATAAAGGCCACTGAAAAGCTAAAAAGCTGATTTCTACAAAAGGACAATAAGTGACCTATTATAGACAATATACTATTTTGCATATAAGAGAGAGACAATCATAGGCAATTCTATTTTTATATATAAGATGTGACTTTAAGCAAATCATATGAGCAAAGCAAAATATGTTTAAAGTATATAATTACATCTCAACTTTAACTTTGTCAAGATTATGTTTATGGCCTTTTGAGATTGAATAAAAATTTTGTTTAATAAATGTAATTTCCCAAAGGCACAACATATTATTTGTTGACAACTACACTCAGTACTTAAATTTGTTGGTGAGGTCTTTAAATCATAGATTCATAAACAAATATTCACTAAACGAGTCTAGAGTTCAAAGTACACCCAATTAGAATTCAGAAAAGAGATGAGTTTTTAAATGCAATTTTAAACTTGGAAAGAGAATCTATCAGGAGGTAATTGATTCACCGAAAAAGAAGTAATGATTGAAAATGTTCTGTCACTAGAGGATCCTAAGGAATATAAAAATGCATGGAAAAAGCAATAAGTAGGTTACACATTTGAGAACACATTTGAAAAATAAAGCTTTGTAGTGTATTCATTAGCAAACATCAGGAATCTCTGAAACAGTATGTGATTATTCAAACACTTTTTTTCTTAAGCAATATTCCAAGGAGAATAGTGGTGTGGCAAATAAATGTATAATCAATTAGAAGTGTCTTCAACTACATGAATGCACATTATTGCATGTCTTGTTATACCAGTGACATTCCAGCCCTGTGCAAGCACAGCAGCTAATTTTACAAGATACATGGTGATATGCTCCCCTGTATAAGAGAGCAAGATGGAGCACCAGCAGGGGGACAGGGGACCAATACTTGCCTATGCAATTGTAAATCTACACGGAACAAGTCTTGCAAAATTTGGAAAGAGTAAGAGTGTTAATGTGACTGAAGCATATTTATCTCTGGTCGTTCACCCTTATATTTCCAAGGTCACAGTAGACGATGATACTAAGAAATAGTGTGCATATCAAAAAATACTATTCACAGAAAACTTGGATAAAATAGAGAATATTTGGCTGAAATATTAACTGTTGAGGGCTTATAAGTTACAAAAAATGGATTCCCTTGAAAAACTTGAGATTTCAAGGGCTATTTTGTGAGGGTGCTTTCAAATCTTTTGTGTTAACTAAACTTATAATGATCTATTTTAGGGTATATTTCTTTTTGCTAGTCTGAGGCTTTGCCCTTGTTCTAATCAACCCTAGTGTAAGCACTTTACTTATAATATTTAAAAATGTTATAAATATTAAACATATAAAAGGGCTTCTTCCTTTCTTAAACCACAGTTTTTCTGTACACCAATCCTCTGGCCAAATCAATCAATCCTCTTGCTTCATCTCCTTTGGCCTCTGAGTCACTGTTCCCAATTCAAAAGTCTTCATTAAATGTGATTTGGAATGCTGTACCAGTGTCTTCTTTAAGGGAAAATATACTAAAGAAGTAGATATAAATAGATGTATAAAATCGTATTGGAGAAGCTCAGAAGTGCTGCACTCAAGAAAAGCACCGCGATTGACAAGCAATTTAAGCTGGAGTGTGAAAGGATGCAGAAATAACAAGATTTGCATGAAAAATATTGAGATCATGAGAACATCAAATTTAAACGAAAAACTCATGTGCCTCATGATTTAATCATGAGGGCTGACATTATAACTTTCAATATCCTTGGCTTTTGAAAATAGTTCTATAATGAGGGTAGAGTATATCTGTCTGTACAGAAAAGTAGCAGTACTTTATCTAGTCAGCTCATTACTATAAGAAACAGGGTTACAAGTGTCATGTGTATATATATATATATATATATATATATATATATATATATATATATATATATATATATATATATATATATATATATTGGTGGTGGGGAAGGATCCCAATCATTAGCTATGGTTGGGCCCTTATTTGGGGGCATAGACTAAAAAAAGAGAAAAACTAAGCCAGGTTAAGAACAATCCACCATTTAATCAATTATGATTAGCCAACTCACAAAATTCAGAAAAGTTCAAATTGATGTTAATACCTGTTTATCTTCTGAAAGATTTTAACAATTGTCTCAGAATGAGGATCAGGATATTTTGCCCATATAGAAGTCCTTTAATGGGGTCCACTGACTTGGTAAATTTCATTCCCATGAATCAGGCAACTGACATAGTGTAGGTCTTATTTTCCTATCTCTTTTATTTTTTATGGCATAAGGGGCAGTCTGAAAATCTAGTTGCACTTGTTATCTCAGAGGAGAAATGCAGTTCTGACTTCTGTTTATACTTTCATATCATACTGTATTGCTGTGAACCTAGATGGCACCTCCAGTGGGACACCATGTTTAGCCCATGAATGAGAAGACTGTCACAATCAAAAGTGCTCCAGGCACAAACAGATTTGAAACAATCTTCCTACTGACTAGAAGAAAAAAGGGCTGGTTCTGAAGATCATTAAAGGTTCCATTGATGTGGTTTTAGGGGCACACACTTAGATTTTCTAATGTGTTTTACATTTGGAACAGTTTTACTGCCATTAAAGCTCAGCTGCTTTCCCTGAGAACTCTCTTTCTTGTCATCATTTGCAGAAGCTTTCACAGAGAACTTACTGTTCCAACTGGGAAGGAGGTGGGAGAGGTGGGGAACGCAAAGCAGGAGGTTGAACTATCTCTCTTGACTCAGAGAAGCTAGAATTGCCTGTTCTGCAACCTTCTACAAAGTGTGAAGCACATAGATGAAAGAGGCCACCTGCAGTGTCCCAGAAGAAAAAGGAAAAAAAAAAAAAACTTTTTGGCATTTAAATGTGGTAGCAGTCTCTGATTTAAAAAATAAAAAATACTTTCTATGGATATAAATTGGATGGAAAATAATTAGGTAGCCAAGCTGCCATGTAATTTCTGTGTGTGTGTGTGTGTGTGTGTGTGTGTGTGTGTGTGTGTGTGTACTCATTTGTTCTGGTGACATTTCGCTGACCATTTCATCATAAGGACTTCTTGTTATGCAACATTTCATTGTAGGGGCATTTCTCCATACAGCATCTTCATTGACATTCTATCATCGATGTTGTCAGGGGTGGTTCGTCATGCAATACTCCACCGCTGACATTTAATCAAAACGGCAGGCCAAAGGGGTAATAGTTCAGTGCTGACAGTTAGTATACTAGACTCCTTAATTACATCATTACCCATGCAGTTAAGATTTCCTATTCCTTATGTAAAACTATCCCTGGGAAAGGAAAAAAGACACTCCTAATATCTCCTGACTCTGAATCTTTTGCAATAACTGTATGAGTTGCACTTAATATTGATATAAAATAGTACACTCTCAAAATGTTTTCCAAGGCCATTTAAAAAGAAATACAGTGTGGGTATCTGAATTTCAACAATAGCTGCATGAAATTTATAACAGAGAACATATAATTATAACTGGAGAGGAAGTGGAGGATGGGGAATACAAATTTCTTCCTTCTACCATCATGAAAGAAATAATAATTTGAAGAAAATTCATAGCTCATCTGATGTATTCTCATGCTCAACTCTCTTCAGTCTCTTTTACAACAGAAAGTATGGGGAGAGGAGACATTCATTCATTACCTTACCAATTAATGAATCCTATGCTTTTGGTAAAGTTAAGTAAATGAACTACAACTACCAATTTAGTCCATTTTCAGCTTTGAGAAATCTTTAGCTTTTAAATTTAAAAATTATGAGATATGTTTGTAACATTTAACAAAACTGATTAGATTAATCACTGAAAATATGGTTTTTCCAAGTCCTTCTTTCCACTTCCTAATGGACTACAACAAACAGTTCTTCAGTGATTCCTTCCAGAGTAATTTTCCTTTTAACCTCCCAGGATTCTCTACTAACATTTCATTCTATAAAGTCTTCTTCCACCTTCCATATTTGCATTTCCCCAAAATGCTATATTTGAATTGCATATCAGGATTTGTTCAGCTGCCATGCTGACTCTGAGCCAGCTTCTACTAGTACCTGACCAGAGCCTCAGGAAGGAATGGCTGTGGGCTGGACTGGAAGTCAAGAGGATTGTGATATACATAACTTTTCCACAATTTCTGACTTGGCTATTTCTTTTCTGTCTCATATTCTTTTAGCCTTCTGGAATTTTCTTGCTCTAAACCTAAAGATTGTCTGCTTCTCCAGCTATGATTCTATTCTAATTGTCCTCTTTCCATTTGTCTCCCTTTTTTTCCTTTTGATTTGATTGTTTTTTGCAACTATAGGTGACCTACACATTATCCACTGGGCATCGTCATCATTTGCAAAAGTTTTTTTTTTTTTTCCATGACTCTTTTAGCAAAAGGGCTGGGATTTAGCTCAGTTGGTAGAGCGCTGCGCTGTAGTCTCTGAGGTCCCTGAGTTCAATTCTCAGCACCGCAAAAATGGGAGAAGGACCTGGCAATCCACTCCCAAGGTAATCCCAAAACAGCCATTGAAAACCCTATGAGAGGCACTATGAGTCAGATACCGACTCGACGGCAACCTTTTAGCAAAAAGACACTGCTGAGGCTCTTCTTCTACAAAATTGTCCCAGAAAAAAAATATTTTATTGCTGCCATAGACATTTATAGTAACTTTAACTGTAGTGTCTTATTTCAGAGCAAGGCATATGCCATCACTGCCTTATCTGTATTTCACATTTTACAACTTCTTGAAATAAAAGATATTAACATGGTCATTCTTTCCATCTATTTAAATTTAATAAATCATAGACTATTCTGTTCAGTGCATTGCTTATAACCTTATTTTTTCCCACAGAAACTATTTCTTTTTTCTCCATGTTGCCATCTACTTTGCCTTGCCATTATCCAGTTTCTGAATAATAATTTCTATCTTCTCCAACCAAGTAATGAAATTTTCTAACCCTGTCATTATATAACTCTGCTCACCTTCCTTTTAGATATACAAATATTTACCTGTGAAATAAACCCATATTGGTAAAACCTAGTTCATCAGCTGATAAATATTAGCAATCACAAATATTAGCAATCACAGATATCATCAATTCACTTTATGCAGGCAGAAATTTTATAAAATGGAAGCAAAAGGAAATATGTATCAGAACCTGCTTAAATCATTCTTGCTCTACTCTCAAGAGTTTCTCTGTTCATATATGTTCTTTCTTTGTTTTCTCTTCTAAAATGTACCTTAAACATTGTCACTGGCATACCTTATTAGGACAGATTACCTCATTCTCTTTTTTTTCAATTCCTATGATTTATAATTCTAGGGTGTTTTAATGGGCACTCTTCTGTTCATTGTTGAAAATGACAGGATAAGAAGATTAGCAGGGAAACTTCCAGCAGAGAGTAAAAGGAAAAATGATAATAAAATAAAGACTGAGAGTGTAGCTTAAGGGAAACAATATGTAAAACTATAAACCCAGGGCATGAGCATTTCAGTAGCATCTTTTCTAAGAGAGGCATATTCTTAAACTAAATGAATGGTATGATATAAACTTGCCTAAAGTCACTACATATGATTGTATCAGTCAATCATAAGTTAAAAGTCTGATCATTATGTTTATTTTCTGAACAATATCACATTATGATTAATAAACCATCATAAGAAAGCTTCATAGCTCTCTCTAGTGTGTATCATACAGATAAGAAGATAAAAGGAAGATTACTTTATTGTAATCTACATGTGTAAGGGGAGAAAAAGAACAGGAGAGCTCTCTCTTCTGCCTGTCATATGCCTTCCTTTATCTCCCAACTTGACTGGAACTGGTCCCTTATGACTTAGCTATACTTAGTACAGTTCTCAATTATATACAGCTACATTGCAGCTTTTTGTGTAATTATCTGTCAGCCTTCGTAGACTTCATAGGCTGGAAAACAAATCAGGAACTGATACCAATTTATCTTCTCATTCTCTTACAACCTAGCTGCTTCTTCTCAGGGAATGTTTGATATATGCAGACATGAAGGGATGGATGAGTGAATGAGAATGGATGAAAAAATACCATTGTCTTGCTTTTGTTATATTAAATAATTATCAGAATATAATTAATATCTCAAGTTCCACCATCTTTCATATTTTTGTGTGACACCAAACCACAGATGCTCAAAAGGAACATGAAAGAACAGATCTCTTTGATTATTAACAGAGTAATTGTTAGGACTGGAGCTCTAATTTACTAGAATAATAAGGTCAAAAAGAATGATGTAACAGCTGCTATATTTAAGGTCTGAATGTTTATGTTCTGCGAAAATGTCAATGTTGAAATGTTGATCCTCAAGGTGATACTATTAGCAAATGGGCCCCTTGTGAGACAATTAGGTCATAGGGCAGAGCCCCAATGAATAAGATAAGTGTCCTTATATACAAGAGGCTTGAGAGAAATTGCTTTCCCTTTCCACCATGTGAGATCACAGCAAGAAAGTTTCCTCCAAGAACCAGAAAAGCAAGCCTTCATCAGACACTGAATTCAATGCCACTTTGATCTTGAAATTTCCAGCTTCTAGAATGATGAGAAATAAATCTTTGTTTTGTCTAATTTATCTAATACATGTCAATTTTTGGAGAAGCCCAAACAGACTCAGAAAATAACTAAAATATATTGAGCTTTTACCATACGCCAGATGCCATTTTAAGCATCATGTGAAGTTGTTGTTGTTGTTAGTTGTCATCGAGTCGGTATCCGACTCATAGCGACCCTCTGTACAACAGGGGAAACACTATTGTCAGTGCTTCTCTGCTGTTCATAGGGTTTTCAATGGCAGATCGATTTTTGGGAGGGGGTTGCCAGTCCTTCTCCCAAGCCTACAGCTTCTGGTGTTCCCAGGCGGTCTCCCATTCAGGTACTAACCAGGCCTGACCCTGCTTAGCTTCTGAGATCTGACGGGATCAGATGCCACAGGGCTATGGCTGCAGGCTCATGTGAAGTAGGTTATATTATTTTTCAAATTTTGCCAAAGAGGAACTGAGGCAACAAGTGTTAAGTAATTGTCCAAGAGCACAGTTAGCCAGTAAAGTTACTAAGGGGTAAGCCAGCATTACCATTATCAGTTGAGATCAGAATATCATGACATTATGTTCCTCAATATTTATCATTCTTTGTAATTGTAACTTTAGTTTTTAAATATGAGACTAATATGTGCCTTTCCTATACCTTATCAAAGTAGAGTCATCCCTGGTTTTACTCACACAGAATCTAATACATGGTTGTTGTTGTTGTTGTTGTTAGGTGCCATCGAGTCGGTATCCGACTCATAGCGACCCTCATAGGGTTTTCAATGGCTGAGTGCTTCGGGATTGCCTTGGGAGTGGATTGCCAGGCCCTTCTCCCATTTTTGCGGTGCTGGGAATTGAACTCGGAACCTCAGAGACTGCAGCACAGCGCTCTACCCACTGAGCTAAATCCCAACCCAATACATGGTAGGAATATGATATTTCCTGAATGAATGACAACTCTGGCTTCTACTCAAAAGACAATACCCTATCAATATGGTACAGAGTACGAATCAATTGTCCTGGAATTTTAACCTTCTAAGCATTCTGAACATGAGGAATCCTAGGTAAACTAAAGGAAGGAGTTTTAAGACTTAGAAGACATATACAAGATACTTAGTTGGAATGATATCAATAGTATGAAAATGCTCAAATATGAACAACCTGACTGGGACAAATTAGTTATTGCTCACATTATGTAGAAAGACACTTTCATTTCCTTAGTTTGCTTTTTTATACTGTTGTTAAAGACATCATCTCTTTATTTCTAGCCTATTCTCTTCTGTAGCTCTACTTAATTTCATCTCCTTCTCTTCCACAGCAGACATCCCTTAACATATTCTGAAACTGAAAATTTTTTATCACCAGAGTCTTATAAAAACAAGTGCCCCATCCACACAACCAAAAAGCCTCTTTGTACACAAAAGGTGGTCATGTTCTCATACCTGAAGTTCTGTTTATTTTCTTTTACCTCCAGTGGATTCTAATATCATTCCTTGGCTTTTTCCTGAGCCTACTGAGACTCATCTCACCATCTCTCATTTCTACCTATGCTGTTGCATTGTTATAACCCTGTGTGCCTAGTGCAACTGCATTTTATTCTTCAGGACCTTTAACATCACACAACTTATTAATTAAGTCACTTTTTCTTCCTACCTCTTCTTTCACTTCTTTGGAGAATTCAATAAAAAAATATTATCTTCCTAGGGAAAGCACTTTGGAGAATTCAGAGAAGAACAACACTCTTAGGCTCTGCTCTCAGAGTATTTAAGCACTCTTTTGAGAGATTCAAACACATCCAGTAAAATAAAGAATGAGCCCTATTCTACCATACACAGAAAAATAAAGTAGTATGAAATATTAATCTATCCAGAAAATTGTTACACATAAAAAGATTGAGATTTAAAGAATAGGTAGGCAAGAAATGAGGGGAAAGAACTAACAATTCAGATAGAAGAAAAACTATCAGCAAAGGCAGAGCAAAAGCAGAGTCCAGGACTCATTCAGAGCCTAAAAGGTAGACATAAGTAGCAATAAGGCTCAGATCATGGATCAGGGGTAAAGATTCTCAAAGGCATTAACTGTGTTAGGAGGAAGGTTAGAATTTGTAGACAAAGTCAATGCATAAAAAATTTGGGCAGAAAAGGGGCATAATTAAAACCCCAATCTAGGAAATTCATTCAGTATTATGTACAACAAACAGATTGGAAAGGCTTTTAAATGGAGGCCAAAATTCTAGTTTCACTAGTTTAAGTAAGAAGGAGTCTTAATGAAGGCAGTTGCCACAGGAAGGGAAGTAGAAGTGTACAAGACATCCTGAGGAAGTAGAATGGACAGATCTGTAAAACGTGAAGGAAAATAAACAGTAAAATATGGCATGATATTATGCTTGATCTGCACAGGGGTGTTTCCTGAGCTTCCTCTGATAGTCTTGACTTTGTTCTCTGGCATGTTTTCCAGAGAACGTTCTTGTTGTATTTTATATTTCTTTATTTGTTTGTTTGTTTGTTTGTTTTGCAGTATTGTGAACCCAGGGCCTCATGCACATACTTTTGCAAGTGCTCTACCATTGAGCTGCACCCCCAGCTCACCTTTTTCTTTTTATCTTGAGACAGGGTTTCAATAAGTTATGTAGGCTGCTTCTGGCCTCCAATTCAAGATCTTCCTGCTTCCACCTCCTGAGTGGCCCACCATACCTGGTTCTTCTCTAGGGAACTTTCTACAGCAGGCCTGCCCACCAGAAGTCATACAACTTCTGTACTAAAGGTAAATAACTATAAAAAAGTTCAGAGTAACAGGAATACTGTGAACAAATCTTGGAGATGGGATAATCCTGGAGCTTTAGAGAGGCTAATATAGTTCTCTCTTTTTGTACTTAAGATAATTGAGTCAGGAAATTAGCAAATGTCAGGACCTGATTCACATGACTATGGTCTTCTGCTGCAAAAATCTTTCAATATCCTGTTTCTAATAATCTAAGAATCAGTTGCTTGGGAGAAATTAGTTGACAGGCAGTACAAACAAGGCCTACACACAGAGTAAAGGATCTAAGAGAAGGGAAACATAAGCATGGAGACACTGAAGGTGGACGGGGCAAGGGAAATTACCAACAAATATAATTCTGTTCAATATGGCACGTTGGAGCCAGGTGCAGAGGCACATGCCTGTAATCTCAGGGATTCAGGAGGTAGAGAGAGGGGGATCGTGAATTCCAGGCCAGAGGCAGCCTGTGTCATGTAGCAACACTTTGTCTCCAAATACAAAAGTGAAAAATGGGCTGGGGGGGGGTGCAGCCCAGGGGTAGAGCACTTGCAAAGTATGCATGAGGCCATAGGTTCAATCCACAAGTACCATAGACAAACATAACACTCACACACACAAAAATCACTATGGCAGTATCTGCCTATCAAAAGTTGTGTCATAATTTTGTCAACCAAGCACTGTTTCCAGAAAATATTTCTTTAAATCTGACTCTTACTTCAAGCAATGCAAGTATATGTGTCCTCCTTAATTACTCCTTCAAATACATTATTAAATGCTTTCTTATTATAGATGGCATTGCTATATCTAATTTATCCTTGTTGTATAAAATACAGTTTTCTCTTTCTTCTCCATTTCCTCTATAGTTTTTCAACTTGTTTGATATGGAGTGACCAGGAGTGAGACATTGTAAAAGGGTCTCCTGCCTACTGAAAAGAGCTGACTTATTACCTGATTTGCCTTTGTCTTACTAAAAGCCATGCAACATGCTAGATTTTTTTTCTTGCTGAGTTTGTTATTTATTCATGTTTGATCTTTGTCCAATAAGTTTTTTGGCCATAATAATAGCAACTTACTCTCTGTCACTTTTATTGCCAACCCTCTTCTTGCCTTATTCCTTAAGATTGTATTCACAGTTAATTCCCACCTATGTCATGGTAAAAACAATTATTTCACACCAGACATCACAGAGGACTCCTCTACCCATTATCAGCCTCTACCCCTTCCAGAAACAAATAGGGCTAGAATGGAATTTACCTTTGTACTTCTTTCTTTAATAGGAAAAAAAAAGGAAAGATGGGTAGATGCATTTTAAAATGAAATCTTCTATAATTTTCTAATAAGAATCCTGATGTAGCCACATCATGATTACTGTTTACAACAATTTCTTAATCATTTTCTGGAACCAGACTGAGAGAGCTAAGGTTCACACTTTCCTCTCTCTTTCTATTCCTGCCATAGGTGATCTCAAGGTTCATGAGATAATTATGGTATTAACTCTGATATCTCCCAAATTTCTACTTCCAGCCCTTATCTTTCCCCTAATTCCTGACTATATGCCTAAATGACTACTTAACCATTTCTGTTTAGATATTCTGTAGGCATCAAAATTAATCCTAATTTCCCACTAGGCTTTGTAGTCCTTATGAGTTCCTTCTTCCCTCTACTTGTGTTTTCTCTAGAAATTAGTAAGAATTCTACCTATCTCACAGGGTTGATGTTGGTATGAAACAAGGTCATCACTGTAAAACACCAAGTACTATGCAGGAGCTGGTACATAGATAACTCAAAGGCTCTGAATTCCTTCCTTTCCTTTATATTCTTCCTTATAGCTTATGTTCACCCCTTGATCATTCTATTCCCTGTCCCTCTCTTATGGAGCTATCTCACTTTTTGTCTCCTTGTTCCCTTATTCACGAGAATCTTTACACCAGTGTCCTCCCACTTCCGCATCCCCCCAAACCTACCAGCAGCTGTGTAGAAAACAAAGAGTAGATAGCAATTGTTCTTTTAAGGCATTTTCGTTATATTTGTCATCACTTTTCTATTCTTTTGAGATATATTTTGCTGTATATATAACAGTGATGGTTATAACTATGCTTGAAATTTCAGCACTTTCCAGTTATAGCTGAACAGAATTGCACAACATTAGTTTCTACTTTGAATGATGCATATGTTAATTACTCTAACTGCCTAATCTGCATATTCTAATACATTACTGGACTAATCCATGACTGGGCTTTTCTACATTACCCTGAGAAACTGAGAATTGGCTATTCTTAAATGTCAAAAATATACTTGAATAAAATGAAATTATGTACCCCAACATAAGTGTCATCCTTAACAAATGTGTAGATAATGAACACTAATGATAAACTGCAGCGTTGTAACAAAACAACTGAACACCATTTTAGAGTTTCTATTAAAAAACACTGCTCTTTCACTGAAAAAGGAGGGAAGTTTTATCAACAAAGAAACTCTTTGGATAAGTGAAAATGTTGCCTGCAGTTACACTTGCCAAGTAAAGAAAGGATAATGCCCAAGACGTTCATTTCCAAGCTTGTTGGGTAAAGAATAGATTTCAAATGTGTTTCCAAAAACATTCATTACAACAGTCAGGTTTACATTTTTGAATTGTTACTTACTAAGTCACATAAAAAGTTCATATACCAAAGATTTTTTTAGCTTGCTGTGAGCAAAATACTGTGTGTCAATTCACATTTGACACACTAAAATACTTTTTAAAATATTCTGAATTGGCCTTTTAAAAACAATTCAGGCATTCAACTTTACATATTCACCTCTATTCCTACTTAAATATGAACATGTGGAAAGGAACTTCACCAAGGGATAGATAATATGCAACAATTTGAAGCAAAGAAACATGACTTGACATCTTGTCTGGTTGACAGAAAACCAAATAATAGACAGCTCACAATAGCAAAAACTGATGCTAGAACTGTTTCAGAGGATTATGGCCTGAAAGTATAAGTAACCCTTTGAATCAATTTCTAAGACTAGATGTGAATCCTGTGCTTCACATCCAATAGATATTAAAGGAAAAAATAATCCTCATTATACCCTTTCATGAGCCATAATCTCCATAATGATATGTGGAAGTACAGGCCTCTGAGAGATTAAATGTCTTCTACACTCGCTGTAACATTCAGAGTTTATACTATCATTAGCCCCATGGTCTGCCTCACAAAGTGTATGGTATTTGCAGTACAATTCCCTGAGTAGACAGCATATATCTCTTCCCTATCTCAGCTAGGTACATTTTCCTACAGCCCCATAAAAGGCCATAGTAATAGAGAATGGAGGTGGGAATCTCACAATAAGTGCATGTATATTCTAACTCTATATAATTCAGATTCAAAGAATATTTAAGCATAGTAACAACTAAGAAGCTTTTGTATTCTGGTTCTCCAGTCCATAAAGTTAATAAGATCCACACACTTTTCCTACAGAAAAGGTTTATCCAATGGACTGTTTATTTTAAATGATGACTCAACATATTCTTTGGTAGGTGGTTTAAATCTTAAGAAATATTTCTTTATCATCTAGAAGAAAGCTTCATCCTCATATTTGTCTATCTTAGTTTTTACCTTTTGAGGGAACCATAATCTTGTTTTCTCTATTTGAAACCCTTTCAAGTATTTGAAAATCATGATGTCATGATTTTGTTTCTGTTATTGTTTTTAAATGCTGAACTTAAATTTGTAGCAATCATTTCCATTTGAAAATGCTTTTCAAGATCCTTACCACCCTCATCACTTGTCTGAATCACTTCTGATTTATCAGTATTCTTCTTTAGGATTATCTAGAAATGAAAGCTTTATTCCAAGTACACTGTAGTCCAACAGAAGAATCTTTACCCTGATCTTGTTTGCCACAGTTACATTTCTCTTAATGTGATGGACAGTGCATTAGCTTTTGAGGAATTTTACTAAGTTTGATGTGGATGTTATGTCTGATGCTGGTTTTGAAAACTGTATTGAGAACTCAAGGTTGTATCCTCAGAAGAAAATAATCTTTGGCACAAAATAATTACTAAATAATAACTGAAAGTAGCTTAAACAAATTAGTTTTCATTTTTCTCACAAAAATTAACAAAAGTCCAAACATAGTCCTGTGGTGTCAGAGTGGTCATTAGAGAATCAATAGATCCTTCTGCACTGTCATGTTTAGATTATCTGCTTTCATCCAGTGGTTGGCTCCTCATAATCACAGTATGACCATTGCATAGTATCATGTTCACAGTGTAGGCAGGAAGAAGAGAGAAGGACACGTCAACCTACACTATCCATTTTTATCAGGACTGAATATTACTTTTATCTCATTGATCAGCATTATAAAACATGGCCAATCCTAGCTAGAAGAGAGCCAATATACTCACATGTTGTATATATATATTCACATGTTGTATATGTTTTAGTGAATATGTTTACCATAACTACATATGTAATATTAAAATTGTGACAGCTATTACAGCCTACCCAGACATTCATGTAAAACTAAAATTTAAAAAACGTTAAAATAAATTTCCTGATATAA
>VMDO01031502.1:0-20018 GCA_007922755.1 Pedetes capensis
AAAAAAAAAAAAAAAAAAAAGTCTTCCAGAGACTTTGTAGATGTTTAAGACTTTTTTCCTGATGTTTCTGATGCTCTGTCCATTCCTAATTTAACATCAATCACTTGTATTGACTTACCACTGCCAGCCTTTGCAAAGTATTCCAATTTTTTTCCCTCCTGTTGCATTAATTTAACGAGCTCAACTGCATGAACAGCTTTGGGAACAGACATAAGTGACTCTTGTTGGGTATATAACTCAAGTGACGGGAGTAGAGGGTACAGGGATATTAAAGAGTAACCTTGAAGATTTAATAACCTTCAACATTCAGAGGGCACAGAATGTTTCACTGAATATAAAATGCACTGTTTCTGTTAACCCAGCAGGGAAATTGGTCACATGGAAACCAGTTAAAAAATACTTCTACTGTATTTTTTTTTCTTACAATGGTGGCTGTTAAGTTCAGGCACAGGGAGGTTAGGTTAGGGAGCTGGCTTAAGGTCACACAGCCAAATAAAAGGCAGAATAGAGATTATAAAATAAGTCTTTTACATCTGGCTTCAATGTTGTGTTCCATATACATATTTCTCTTAAAGGAAAGTAGGAAAAACAGAGAGTGGGAAGGTAAAAAAGGGAGAGAGGAAGGAAGAAAAAAAGGAGGGAGGAAGTAGAGTGGGAGGTAAATTAAAAGTAGCCAGCCAGATATGGTGGCCCATGCTCGTAATCCCCACACTCTGGAGGCTGAGGCAGGAGGGTCATGAGTTTGAGACCACCCTGGGCTACATAGTGAGCCCTGTCAAAAGAAGAAAAAGAAGAAGAAGAAGAAGAAGAAGAAGAAGAAGAAGAAGAAGAAGAAGAAGAAGAAGAGGAGGAGGAGGAGGAGAGGGAGAAGGAGAGGGAGAAGGAAAGGGAGAAGGATAGGGAGAAGAGGGAGAGGGAGAAGAAAAGGGAGAAGACGAAGAGGAGGAGGAGGAGGAGAAGGAAGCAGCAGCAGCAGCAGAAGCAACAACTAAAGAGAGGCCAAGAAAATGAGCTCCAAATCATGTTTTTTCTGTCCCAAAGCATGAGAAAAAAAATTAGGGAGATGCAACTTACAACACCTTCTCAGCCCTTCCACCAGGAAAGCCAGGCTATCTTCAGGATCTCCATTGTCCATACAGCATCTCTGATGGAATAAACTGCTTCTCAGCTACCAATGGTAAGTCCCAACAAAGTCAGCCTGTGAACCCATGAAGCCCATCTTGTGTCTGCACCCCTTTTACACTCCCAGCCCACCTCCTACAGAGGCTGGGGACAGCCCTCAACCTCAGGGAGCTCTTCTCCCCCATAGGCCAGTGCAAGCCTGGTGCTTACTCCACCTGAAAGCTGGTTCTGATCCATCTCTGATCCTTTCTGGAGCACATTCATCTACTTCCTGAGACACTGTGAAGGGCAAGTGAATAACAAAGCCAAGGCTACTTGGATAAAAGGACCCATGCTGCATGCCACATGTTATTATTATCACAGAAAATTAATGAGGAGCAAAGGACTTCACACAAAAATTTACATTGATCTGGCATTTTTTCCCCTGCGATCTCCCATAAAAATGCCTTAAATGCAGGCTGATTTAATGGAAACAATAAAAAATTGTGCTGAATGGTTTATATTTGCTGCAGAATTACTACGAAGTATATTTTAAAGAAAATTTGAAAGTTATGTGTGTGTTTTTCCTGTAGGCTAGAATCAGGGGATGAGATGCAGTTAACTTTCCCCACCCCCCTGTACTGACCTGGGCTAACTCCCACAGGCTCTGTTCTTTGTTTGTAACAAATCTTCACACCTTCACCCCTTGTGTGGACACTTGTCAAGAGAGTCTTAGGAAAGACACATGCAGAAGAATGTCAGCAACACAGTGTAAGCCATGACGGGGTAACACTTTAGAACCATCATCATTGTCATATAACAGAGTTCTGTATAACAGGGACTCAGCTGGTTGTCTTGTTTATTTCTGTGGCTTATGTCATCCTTGACCTAACTCATGACTTTGGCTGGCCCTCTTGGAGGGTTCCTCACCACCTAAAGGATGTGGCTGTCATTACCAGTTCAGAACATGAAGATGGCCATGTCTTGTGGCTTCGGGTCCCCAGTTGTGTTCACCAGGGGTAGACATTGAAACAAAGCCCCACGAAGACAGTTTCTAACTTCAAGGAGTTTAGGACAGTGTAAGATGTTGTTCATAAAGACTCTGTAGTTATACTATCCTGTGTTTAAAACTAAGCTCTAAACAGAGCATAGAGTAGCCCTTCAATAAATGTCCATGATGGTTGTTGATCATATCATTAGTGCTTCTGTTATTATTGGTGCTACTGCTATAGGTAATATTCATATTGACTTGGTCCAAATATGACTTGCATGGTAGAGAACATTTATGTATCAGACGGTTACTCTCTTACTTGAAAACTCAGGTACCTCCAGGTATTAATTACTATAATTTTTTTATTGTTTCTGATTAGTTCTTAGCAAATGTGGGAGTCATAATAGTCAAATGTACCACCTCCTTCTTACAACCTCCAAAATTCCTCCTAACAGGGACAGCATCATTATCCCTTGAATAGATGACAGCTAATGTTAATGAACTTTTAGATTACCTCATGTCCACCACCATATAAATTTTGTCCAAGAATGTCAGAATGTTGTCTAATTTAGTGAAAATCTATTCAATCATTCATCCTGTCATTCAGCAAATATTTGTTGAACATCTGCAACCTATAAGATAGCAGAGACACAATGACAAATGATCCACCATCTTGGCATTTAAGGAGGTACTGCCATTCTCTATAAGTTTCAGCAATACATAATTTTACTTATTTATTTTTCAGTACCATTGGTGAACTTGAGGGCTTTATGCATGGTAGGCAAGTGCTCTACCACTGAGCTATACCCCCACCCCCCTTTTTCTTTTTATTTTGAGATAGGGTCTTCCTAAATTGTACAGACTGTGTCTGATCTCAAACCTGTGATCTTCCTGGCTCAGTCTCCAAAACCCTGGGATTGAAGGCATGTGCCACAGCACTCAGTAATTTTTTTCTCACAATTATGTAAGTTCCTTCTTGTTGTTGTTGTTGTTGTTATTGTTGTTGTTATTAGGTGCCATCAAGTTGGGTCTGACACATAGGGACCCTATGTTCAATAGAACAAAACACTACCCAACACTGTGCAGTGCACAAAATCTCTTTATGTTTGAGCCCTTCTTTTGAATGCCTTCTAACTTGGGGGGCTCATTTCCTGGCATTGTATTTGACAGTGCTTCTCTACTACTCATGAAGTTTTCAATGGCCAATTGTTTTGGGGGTGGGCTGCTAGATCCTTCTCCCAAGTTTGTCTCAGTCTGGAAGCTCAGCTGAAACCTGTCTACCCATGAGTGACCTTGCTGGTATCTGAAATTCTGGTGGTATAGCTTTCAGCATCACAGCAACATGTAAGCCCCCACAGCATAACAAGCTGACAGACACATGGGAGTAAGTTCCTTAAATGCAACTAAATCCTACAAGCATCTAATACTTTAGTGTGCAACAATAACACCCTAAATACCTGAGAAATGGAATGCAACACCACAAATCCTAACGAAGAAGTAGACATAAAGCATCTTCTCACAGGCTGTAGGAAGCTGCAAATGTTAAGAAGTGGTTTCATCCTAAGTGAGATGAGGCCTTTGGAAAGTTCTGAGAAGCATGTTGATCTGCTATCATAGTCCAACACTACTATATCTTGTAGGGGTGTTGCAATAATTTATTGGAGTTGTTTTTAGGTGCTGTAGAGTTGAGTCCAATTCATAGTGACCCTATGTACAACCAAACAAAACATTCCCTGATCCTGTGCAAGACACATAATCTTATTTATGCTTAAGCCAATTGTTGCAGGCACTGTGTCAATCCATTTAGTTGAGAGTTTTCCTTTTTTTCATTGACCCGCCACTCTCCCAAACATGATGTCCTTCTCCAGGGATTGGTCCCTTCTGACCACATGTCCAAAATATGTAAGGTGTCACTTAGCCATCCTTGCTTCCAAGGAGCACTCTGGCTGCACTTCTAGGACAGATCTGTTGATTCTTTTGGCAGTCCATGGTATATTCCATATTCATATCCAGCACTATAATTCAAAAGCATCAGTTCTTCTCCTGTCTCCCTTATTCAATGTCCAGTTTTCACAACTATATGATATGACTGAAAATACCATGACATGATTCAGGCACATCTCCATAGGAAGATCCATTTAAGTTTTTTGGTTTTTTGTTTAAACAAATATGGTGGCTGCTATTCAAAAATTGGGCTGGGATTTAGCTCAGTTTGTAGAGCACTGCTCTGCAGTCTCTGAGGTCCCAAGTTCGATTTCCAGCACCTCAAAATGGGAGAAGGATGTGGGACCCTATGAGGGTCGCTATGAGTTGGACTCAACTCAAGGGCACCTAACAACAACAACATTCAAAAATCACAAATGCCTTTCCTATCCTCTTTTATCTTCCTTTCTTTCCCCCCTTGAACCTCATGCATGAGTTGAGCTGCAGATATTTGCATCAAACAGGGTTGTTTTATGAAGAAAGCTGTAGTCACCTATAAAAATAGCTACCCTTATTGAGTTCATGCTGAGTGCTAAGAACTGCTCTCAATTCTTTGCCTGCATCCTTATAAATCCTCCCTGCAATTCAGCAGATTAGCCATAGTAACCTCCATCTTCTTTTTCTTTTCCTTTGCTTTCTTTTCTCCTTCCTTCCTCCTTTCTTTCTTCCTTTCTTTCTTTCTTTTTCTCTTCTCCTCTCCCCCTCCTCCTCCCCCTCCTCCTCCTCCTTCCCCTCCTCCTCCTCCTCCTCCTCCCCTTCTTCTTCTTCTTCCTCTTCCTCCTCTTCTTCTTCTTCTTCTTCTTCTTCTTCTTCTTCTTCTTCTTCTTCTTCTTCCTCTCTTTCTCTCTCTCTCTTTCAGTTTTTTGAGACAAGATCTAACTGTATAGCCTACACTGCCCTCCATTGCTATATGACCTCCATTGCTATATGACTGAAACCCAGAAAAGTTAAATCAGTTAGCTAAGACTGAGGCCCTGCCTCACTATATTGCAGCAGCCAAAACCATCTCAGAAAGGCACTCACATCAATATCTTGTTTGAGGGGTTTGACATTAGTGTTATGCCTTTTGTATTTTCCCCATACTAGGTAGTTGAACTCAGAGTCCCTTGTGGGCAGGGCAAGTGGTCTACCACTGAGCTATACCCTCAGCCCCAATTTTGTTTTTGATTTTAAAACAGGGTCTTGCTAAGTTGTACAAGCCACCTCAGGCCTCTAACTCACAATCCTCCTGCATCCATGTCCTGAGTTGCTGGCATTACAGGCATGCACCACAGTGCCAGGCATAGTATTATGCTGATTGAGATATTGTACAGCAGCAAAGAACAACACGTTTTCTGTCTTGTCAACTGCTTTCCGTGAGCCTTACATGCTCTGACAAAATGCCCCTTCATTCTGACCTTAAAATAACTCAATGCTTTCACCCTCCTGAGTCATGGCTACCAACCATTCAATCCCATCAGCAGCAGGCATCACGTCGATGTGCCAGACAGTTTCCTTTAAACATATAGAGACTAACCTGCTAGGGAGCAACAGGAGCCTGAGATTCTTTTTGTTTCCATATCAGAGCTTCTTATGATTTTTGTATGGATTTTCTGACAGTATCTTCCAGTGTCCGGCCAGTGTATCTATCCTCAAAACACAGACTAGTGATTCCTCCCACAATGCCAAGTAGATAAACCCCTTTCTGTCTCTGAGATTTTAACAATGTAAAATGCAATTGACTACACAAACTGATCCATAGACTACATTGCCTCTTTTCTTGCATTGTAGAAGCAATGCCATATTTTAATCTTAGGTCTGTAGCTAACCCAATGTGTGACCTTGGGCAAGTCTCCATTTCGCCAAAAGGGTGAGACTGATCATCTATGTATAAATTGTTGTTGCTGTTGTTAGGTGCCATCGAGTCGGTATCTGACTCATAGCGACCCTTATAGAGTTTCCAATGGCTGACTGTTTCGAGATTGCCTTGGGAGTGGATTTCCAGGTCCTTCTCCCATTTTGCGGTGCTGGGAATTGAACTCAGGACCTCAGAGACTGCAGCGCAGCACTCTACCAACTGAGCTAAATCCCAGCCCCATGTATAAATAGATATGTGATTTTTATGACTTATTACTCTTTTCCCTCCTCCAAGAGATATTATTTGTTAATTGCAGCTTCCAGGGCTTTCATAAAACGTTTTGTCACTAGGATTCCTATAATCTGCTAAAGATATATTGCTGTTAGATCAATAAAGGCCCTTTAGAGAACTTTTAATTCAATGACCCCATTTTGCTAGTGAAGAAACTTAAACTAAAGTAGGTGCTCGGACTTACCCAAGTTTAAGCAAATCCAGGACCAGAATCAAGGACTCAGCCCCTAACTCAGGGTTTGATATTCACAAACCAACCCTCCTAACCCTTTTTGATGGACTCTGATTTATTCATTATGATGTAGTCACTGAGCAAAAGTGGGTGGTCAGTGTTTTTCTCAGGAAATTCACTCAAAATCAGAAACACTTTCTCTGCTTGAGAATACAATTGATCGGAAAGCATCCAAAATTTCAAGCATTTGTGGAAAAGTGCCTTGTTCAAAGTCATCAAGCAAATGAGGGGCAGAGGCAGAATGGGAACTGGAGAGCTCCAGAGAGACATGTGGAAGATAATGGATTGTGACAGGCTGTCCATACAATCTTTCTGCCTTCCTAAAGTCCAGGTGGACACCCCTCACTGTCAGATTGATTGATTGAAGCACCAATGGTAAGACTGTCACCAATCCCCAGCACATGGATACAGTTGCACATTTGTTTCTAGGAGGCTCTCCATCAGAACATAACCTTTCCCCTTGCAAACATAAGTTCAGTTGCCACCAGCCAAAGCAAGGAAAGTAGGACCCTAATGAGATAGTTTCGTGACCGTTGGGATGTAAGCAAAGAAGGTGGAGGCAGGCTGGGAAGAGAGCTTGGATTTGTTTTTCACTGGGTTTTTGGCTGTCTCTTAAACAAATCTGACCCTAGGTACAAGCTTGCCCTTTTCTAGTCCCAGCTTCCCTGGATATAAAATACATGTTTGGCAACTGCTCTGAAAGTTATTAAAGTTGCAGCAGTAAACTATGGGAGGCCAGAGAATTTCAGACAAAAGTTATTGCATCAGTAACTCAGAAACTAATTCCTAAAACTCCTGACACATTTATCCAGAGGGCTAGTGCCAATATAGAAGTGGAAATCATTGTCAAGGGCCACTGTGTACCTGGAATTAAAATCCATCATTCCTTGGAGCAGAGAGCTATGATTTTGGCAGAATATGAATACTCATGCTTTTTACTACCATCTTTCCTCAAAATAGGGTCCTTTATGTTCCAGAAGAACAAGAAAAATTCTTCTTGTTTTATTTTTTTCCTTAAGAACCAATCGTTTACATTTTCTTTCAAATATTTCTTTGACAGTCCCACATTTAAACTGAAAGGCCTCCTTTTCCTTATTCAGTTGCACTGGGTTTTATTTTGAATAGATATCCTGCTGGGTACTGTAACAGAGAACAAACTTTACAGCAGCAATAATCCCTTCTACAGCATCTATTGTGGGGAAACTTAATACACTTTCATTAAATGGCTGAAGAATTGACTCCGGCGATCTGAATTAACTACAGATGAGTGTAGGGAGAGAATAAAAGTCTCTTCTTCATTCAACAAACATCCCCTGCATGTCTAGCAACATGCCAGGGACCAGAGACACAAAACTGCCAGCCAGGGGCACCCCTTTGAGAAAGGTCATTATTGCCTTGGGCAAGATTTTCATTACCAAAAGTTAGCAAAGACAGAAAAGATGTGATAGGATCCAATGTTAGCAAGCAAATGCAGAAAAAAGCCCTCTGATTGACCATGGGAGAATTGACCCTATGCTTCAGAGTTTTAAATAGGCACATACTTTGACTCTGACTCTAGGACTATGTCTTGAGGCAATATTTAGATAAGTATACTTAGTTAGCTTCATCATGAACATGCCAGAGAAAAAATCAGAAGCAATGCACAAGCAATGCACATGGGCACCATGGCCCATACCTGCAGTTCCAGCAACTTGGGAGGCAGAGGTTGGAGGATCACTCATTTGAGGCCAGAGGCAGCCTGTGCAACTTAGCAAGACCCTCTCTCTAAAAGATAATAAGGGGTACTGGGGATGCAGCTTCATGGTGGAACACTTGTATAGCATATGCAAGGCCCTGGATTCAACTCCCCAGTACTGGGGGCAGGGAAGCAATGCACAGCCACTGAAATGTACTCAATGAAGTGATAAAACATGAACTAATTTATCATCTAATGACATGTATTGAGTGGGAGAGTACAATCACAGAGAGGCATGCATAGTATGGTCTCATTTATGGAAAATACTAGCTGAAAAGTGGTTCACTGAGGAAGTGACTGCAATTATCACTGTTCTGGGTGACTTATTTTCTTTTACTGACTTTCATGACTTGTTGGGGTTTTGTTTATTTTTGTACTGTGAGCATCAATTTTTATCTGTGGCAAGGGCTTAAAATTATTCAACAAAAAGCAAGGTTTTCCCTAAGTTCCTCACCACTTATACTGCCATATCTAAGTCCAATCTTGTAAGAAAATATGGAATATCATGATTGTTTCTTAAGTGTAAACATAAGTCCAAGCTTTTGAATTTATATACTTTAATTCATAAAATTATATAGTTTTAGTACATGCCATTTATTACGTGTCAATTATACCTCAATCAGGGGCTAGGATTTAGCTTAGTTGGTAGAGTGCTGCGCTGCAGTCTCTGAGGTCCTGAGTTCAATTCCCAGCACCACAAAAATTGGAGAAGGACCTGGCAATCCACTCCCAAGACAATCTCGAAATAGTCAGCCATTGAAAACCCTATGAGGGTCACTATGAGTCAGATACCAACTGGAAGGCACCTAACAACAACAACAATATACCTCAATTAAATCGGTTTTTTAAAGAAAGAATATATGAAATAGTCCAAGTAATTTCTGTTTTCCATGCAAAATTGTATACACATACACACACACACACACACATACACACACACACACTTCTGGATCAATGTTGAAAGGCAAATTGGATGTTCCAATCAGTGACAGGAGGCTGTTCCAAAAGGTTAATAGCATGAGCAAAGTGTAAACATGTTCACTTAGCTTATTCTCTGGTCTCTGATGGTGTCAAGTGTCCTTGATTATAGGCAGACACAGAGCTGACTGTTTGACTTGTTTCCATCTTCTTCTGTTTGCACTTCTTTGCAAAATCCACATCAACCTTAGGTACATTTTAGCCCAAAATACATGCTTCGGTGCACTTTAATTTTCCTGCAGTAAATCACTAGCTTCCCTTAAGTAACTATATAATAAACCTGAGGGTTCTGAAACTTTGGTATCAGATAGAATTCCAAAAGCAAATGTCCTTTCCAGAGATAATTGTAAGAAGACTGGTAAACGTTTTTGAAGACTTTCTGTTGACTCTACTGCCAGGTTTTCTCAAGTATATATATTCTTCCCCTATAAGACTAGCTACCGAAATCGTTCAAAGATCATCAGTTGCCTTAAAAAGAATATGACAGAAGAAATGCTCATGACTAGAGTGAGTTTCAGAATTGGGTCTGAGTTAGCCAGACAAAAAGCAAAGACATCTTTACAAATGGTCTCAGGGTCACTGCCCTCAGCGCCATTTGGGGTTTCGTCTGTGGGTACTCATGAGGAATTGAGCTCTAAAGTCGCTGAGGGGTATGACCGACTCAGCCAGTTAGGCCTGCTTCTCATCACTGTTGTTCTGTGTTTTCCTCCTCTGCTTTCCGACACAACCAGCTGGACAGTGCTGCAGGGAAGAATTGGGCGCCCTGAGAACCCATTCCGAGTGGCTCTGGAATATATCTCCAGTGGAAACCGAAGCTTGTCTGCAGTGGACTTCTTTGCCCTGAAGAACTGCAGTGAAGGTACCTGAATCTGCCTTTCCCTCCACTCCTTGGTAGTCTGTTGTCTTGGATGTGTCAATAATCTGCAACTGTGTCTACCTGAGAATGTGCACACTGACGTGGAAAAATCTACAGCATTTCAGGGCCAATTCTGAATGTTTACCAAGTGCAACCTAGCCCAGATAATCAATTTTCAAAGATCTAGAACAAAATTATGTCTATTGAACCTAAAACTTCATCAAAAAGTATATGGCCTTTTTTTTTTTTTTCAATACTGGGTGTTGAACCCAGGGCCTTGTGCTTGCATTCTTTGCAAGTGCTGCACCATTGAGCCGGACCCTCAGCCCATTTTTTTTTTTTTTTTTTACTTTTTGAGACAGGGTCTCATTAAATTATACAGACCGCCTCTGGTCTTGAACTTGTGATCCTCCTGCCTCCGCCTCCTGGGAGTCACTGGGATTACAGACATGCACCACTGTGCCCGGCCTAGAATGTGGTCTTTATTAAATCATATCTTTCAACTATTTTTTAAAATAGTTTACATGGAAAATTTTAAATATATACCAAGCAAATAGAATAGTACAATGAATCTCCCCTTGTAGCCTCAACCCAACTTCAAGTTATCAATATTCTGCCATTTTTGTTTCCCTTGCATCTCTACCCACTCTTTTCCTTCCCCACAACTTAATGATAATTATTATTTTGCTTGTTGTTGGGGTAAAATTTATCATTAAATATTTTAATGGTTTCATTTAATCTATCATTAAGAGACAACATGGGAAATGGTTATAGGTGAACTATTGAGCTTATTTTGTAAAAACTATTAGGAAATATTCCACTGCAATCATATTCCTTTTGAATATGTCTCACCTCATGACTTTATCTCAGGATCTTTTACCAAGAGAAGATCTATCTCTCCTGAAGAGTAATTTGTTGATTTTTTTTTCTTTGTGGCTTTGCTGCTAGGAAACTGAACTAAATGCAATACTCCATCAAGTGCATACATCTGTGTGGTTTTTAATAAGCTATTTCCTTTCCTCTGTAGGAACTGAATCTCCTATTCCTATTTTCAATATCATAATTTACCTATGTCTTTCATTAATCATTGCCTAAAATCTGACAGGTAAACAGGTCGACATGAATCATCAGTAGATATATGAGGCTTATCTTTCCTTGAGAGATCAGAAGACTCAGAATCTTACTTAGAAGCATCCTTTATTATTTTTCAGATGTAACAGGTGGAGGAGACAGGTTTGAAATATATGAAGCTTCAGGAAGGAGTTGCTTGTATTACTGCTATTTTCCCTCTGTTCCTGCCTCTGCCCAGAGGTTTACTCTCACCTACACCTCGGAACCTGTGACTTGAGTATTCTGAGAATAAAAGATGGATAGGAAGGAAGCCAGGGCCACCCCCCACCCCCCAGACCTAAATTCTCAGTTTAGACTATTTGTGAATAGCCATGAAGGCCAGTAACACACAGTGGTCATTTTTTGCATGCAGAGGCCTATATTTGGATCTTGTGCCTTTTGATGGGTATGTAGCATAGTGGCTCCCTTAGGTAGGGATCCCTCTGACCCTTTTGCTCTTTGTGCCTCCATGGCACCTCATTTATTGTTGGCCTTGTGAGAACTTTCACAAATGAATTTTGTTGTTGTTTTAATCAAAATTGATTTATGTGTGGGGAAAACTCCCTACAATGTGATAGATTGAACTTTAGCTCAAGTTGAAAAGCTGGACAATCTATGATATGAGGCAATGTATAAAAAAACATGTGGTTTGGGAGTGAGCCAGGCATTCATACAAATGTCTCCACTCTCCTGAACTTAGGGATTTGTGAATGTCTCTGGACATCGTCATGCTTTGCAAATGTCAAGGGCCTATGTACCATCCAAAAGAGGCCAGTTAATAGGAATGTGATGGGAAGAAGGTATCAGTTTCCAGAACTGGCCTAATCTCATTTGAAAAACATAAGAAAATAAGAGTACAAAGATCCAGTTACCAGGCCCAACACAAATACGACAAAAATTTCTTGCTCTGCGAAAAATCTTTGTATATTCAAACTAAGCATTTCAACCAGTTGTACAGATGTTTCCACTCTTTCCTTGCAATCCGCTATCACCTACAAAATTCTTCCCCTGTACCTTATGTTGCATTTGCACTGAATCTGTGAGGAGACTTCCTCCTTGTCTGCTTCTCTGCCCTTAGGAAACCAATGGAGTTGACCTCCTTAAACTTTCTCTAATGATCCAGAAAATTACTGCTGGCAGGCTACCCTCTTAGAGGAGGAAGAAGATGAGTCTGCTTGTGATTTCTTAGTGGAAGAAGTCTGCTCAAGAGAACTGGGAAGGTTCTCATGGTCCAGCTACTTTCCAGGCCCAGGTCTGGAGGCTCCAGGTCCAAGGATATATGGTCTTCCCAAGGAAGCAGTCCTCTGGCTTCTTCTCTCACTCAGAGCACCCTATCCACCAAGGGGTATGGCAGAATTGGGATAGGTGTATAAGAAAGTAAACAGAGTAGAATAAAGTGATTTCAGTGTTTCCTTAGAAATTTTAATTCTCCTTCTCATAGTGGAACAAGTTCAGGTGGTATAGACAAGTTTGGAATGGAAGAAATACCCTAAAACTATACTCATATATTTAGAAGGAGGTTTGGGGGGGATTTTCCTAGAGGCATATTCAAGGCCTATTTGATGTAGGCAAATGTCAGTGTTTTCTGGGGTTATTGCTTTGGTTAGTCATAAAGGAAAGGAGAGAAGTGAAAAGAAGTGATGTGTTTGAGTTGTTAATGGGGCTGGTAGCATGCTAGACAGGGCTGTAGATGGGTCTACAAGATGTCTGGTGTATTTTCTGATAGTAACTTGGTCCCCTCATGATGACACACAGGTAGAGTATCAGAGTAAATACAACTGTGGAACTCTATAGCTCTTCCTTGACATTCAGGAAGAGAGGTGCCATTTTAGTTAATCTGGGGAAGGCTTGTGGGAGATGTTGAGGACAATTCTCCCTGCACAGGAGACAATATGTATCTGTAGGTATCATCAGGACAGAGGCCATTCCTATTTCTTCTTTAAATCTTTACCTCTATCACTGCATATACACTTAATAGATACTCAATTAGTACTCAATAGATAATCAATTAGTATGAGCTAAAAGCAATACACATTAATATTGATGGATCACTCACATGTGCTAAGGCAATGGGTTATTCCTCTTAGGTGGGTTTTCTTGTGCAAAATTTATAATAAGGCTATAAAGCAGGAACTATTCTGATTTCACAAATGGGGAAACTGAAGTTCAAGTAAGTTTCAAAGTTTGCCAGAGTTATTGAGTTAGTTAAGGTAGAGCCTAACTGGACCCCAAGCTGATCTGATCACAAAGTCATTGTTTCTATCCACAACATTCTACTGCCTTTATGGAATGTCCAGAGGCTGAAGTTTTATTTATTGGAAACCTTAGAATCCTCTTTGACTCTTCCTAATCCTCAGATCCCTATACCCAATTGGCCATAACTGGAGCTCTAGACATGCTAGTGCCTTGTATTCTATCTGTTGCTGTTGCTGTTTCTTAGATTTACCCTTCAGGCTTCATTTTCTCAGCTATGCACCTTGTTGTAGTGGTGGTTATTGTTGTTGTTGTTAGGTTCCATCGAATCAAGTCCAACTCATAGTGACTTTATGTATAGCAGAATGAAACCCTCTCCAATTCTGTGCCAGGCACGTGATCTTATTTTTGTTTAAGCCAATTGTTGCAGACACTGTGTCAGTCCATTCCGTTGAGGGTTTTACTTTTGTTCATTGACCTCCACTCTCCCAAACATGATGTCCTTCTCCAGGGATTGGTCCCTCCTGACTACATGTCCAAAATATCTAAAACACAGTCAAGCCGTCCTTCACTCCAAGGAGCACTCTGGTTGCATTTCTCCTAAGACAGATCTGTTGGTTCTTTTGGCAGTCCATGGTATATTCAATATTTGTCTGCAACACCATAATTCAAAAGCATCAATTCTTCTCCTATCTCCCTTGTTCAATATCCACCTTTCACAACCATATAATACAACTGGAAATATCATGGCATGGGTCAGGCTCACCTTTGTCTTCAATGTGACATTTTTACTTTTAATACTTTAAAGAGATCTTTTGCCACAGCTTTTCCCAGTGCAATGCATCTTTTGATTTGTTCATTGCTGCTTCCATGATTGTTGATTATAGAACTAAGTAGAGAAAAATCTTGGACAACTTCAATCTTTTCTCCATTATCGCAAAGTTGTATACTAGCCCAGTTGTAGGGATTTTTGTTTTATTGATGTTGAGTGGAAATCCATACTAAAGGCCAGTTTCTTTTATCTTCATCTGTAAATGTTTCAAATCCTCTTTACTTTCAACAAACAGAGTTGTGTCATCTCATCTGCATAATGCTTATTGTTAATGAGTCTTCCTCCAATCCTGATGCCACATTCTTCTTCATAAAGTCCAGCTTCTCAGATTATTTGTTCAGCATAGAAATTGAAGGTATATGGTGATAGGATACAGCCCTCACTCACACTTCTATTGACTTTAAACCAAGCAGCGTTTCCTTGTTCTATTCAAACGACTGCCTCCTGATTCATGTACAGATTCCTCATCAGTACAATTAAGTGCTCTGGTATTCCCATTCTTTGCAGTGTTATCCATAATTTGTTATGATTATGAGGCTGAAAGCCATGTGCCTTACTCTTCTTATAAATCCTACATATATGCCACCTTGGGCTTTGGTCTCTCTAATACCATTACCCATCCTTTTTACATTGTTGGACAAATCTCCTCAGGTTTCTCTTTCCTTGTGGCTTCTTCATGAGATGTCGGTAACTTCTTATTGCCTTTCATATCAGAAACTAATGAAATATAGGGGCGAGCCTGGACCACCTCACTCATTTTCTGAAGCCAGGAAATATTATTTGCAGCTACTGAAATTCTGCTTGGAAGACTTTGATGTCTGTATATAAACTGAGTAACTGTTTTAATAATCATTTCTAAGTCATTTGGGGACACTAACTTGAAGTTTGGGTCATTATCTTATATTTTATTTCTCAAGGGAGAAGTTAGCACAGTCCTAGGCACATAGGAGACATTACATAAATACTTATTGACAGGTTAATCAATCAATTAATAAATGCTTTTTCTGTTTTATAACCTGAGGCTATTGCCCTACTAATTTCAAAAGATAGTTGTGAGCAGAAATTTCTTGGAATAGATTTTCCCCTGAAAAGCCAGTGAAAGCACCCTTTGTATATTCAGCTCAATTGAGAAGGACATCAGTCCCGAGAGATACCCAGGCCTAGACTCCCAATTATCCCTTGGCCCATTCAAAAAAAACTTTTCTTCAGCAGACAAAGCATAGCAAGAGCAATAGGTTTATGCAGGATGCTCATCAGGACCCCTCAGCTTCAGAGATTCCTACAGAAAACCACAGGTCAAAATGGGCATGACAAGGTTTCAAAAGAGATTTGAAAAGAATAGGGGTGCCCCTGAACAACTCATGAAGCACACACTATTGCAAACACTCTCCTAGCATTTCTGTCTGCCCAGGCTCTGTTCTATGCATGTTGCTTTTATTAATTAATTCACTGAACTCTTACAACAGTGCTGTGAGGTATGTACCATTATTATCATCACTCCCATTATTTGGATGGGGAAATTAAGGCCCAGAGAACTAAGTAACTTCCCTAAAATCCCAAGTAATATTAGAATGGAGATTTGTGGTCCCAGAATCCATGCCCTTAGCTATCACATTTGCTGCTCCCTATGGAAGATCACTAGGGCTGAGGTTTGTCTCAGTTTGTAGAGTGCCACTCTATCCTGTTTAAGGTCCTTGGTTCAATCCCTAGCACCACAAAATATGGGAGAAGGGTGTGGCAACCCACTCCTGAAGCAATCTCTAAGACAGTCAGCTGTCACTATGAGTCAGACACAACTCGACACCTAACAACTACAACATGGCACCTAATAACAACTACAACATGGAAGGTCACTGCAGGAAGGACACCAGAAAGCATCTCACCTGCCTCTCACAGTGTGGAAATGGAATGAACATAGACTCAGTAATTATCCATGAAATTTGATGTGCTTAATTACTGACCAGCCTGATGTGTTTTCTATCTCTACTTTATTTCAGTTGTCAGACTTTCTGAGAATCCAATTTAGTATTTCCCTCTCCTGCCTAGGCTGGTCAAAGGTATTGAGATGTACTACTATCTTCTGGTCAACATGAAAGCAGGGAGCTACAGAAGACCCAGGCATATGAAATGAGGAGCTGCCAATGGCTCCAGCATGAACCTAAATATATTTTATTTAAGGCCACCATAATTCCCTTTCTCTTTCAGGAACCTATAAAAAACCAACTTTGAACTTTCCCAGGCAAGAGCCATGTTCAGCTCATCAACAGATTTCTCAACAAGAAATAACGTAGGTCCCTTATGCTACAGAGACTGCTGCATACACATTCCCTCTGATCCATTCATTGGAGAGGATGTCATACACATCCCCTTACCCATGAGGAGTTATTTCACTAAGTTTTCTAGCTTAGGAAGGGGTTGGAATCCAAGGTGTCAAACACAATCCCACTAGCACGGATACCTTGAGACACCTGACCCCAAAATTCCTGCTGTTGTTCAATGCCATCAAGCCAGGTCTAACTCATACCAACCCTGTGAACAATAGAACAAAACACCACCTGGCACGGTACCACACAAACAATCTTATGTATGCTTAAGACCACTGTTACAGCCACTGTGTCAATCCATCTAGTTGAAAATCTTCCCTTTTTTTTTTTTTTTTTTTTTTTTTGTTAACCCACCACTCTCCCAAACATAATGTTCTTATCCAGGGATTGGTCCCTCCTGACAACATGTCCAAAATACATAAGATGCAATCTAGTCCCCAGAATTAGAGAAGTACAAATATCTTAACTTCTCTGAGGCTATAGAGGATATTTGAACTAGACTCATGTTTGAGAGGCTGAACTCTTATTTCAAGGTCTCATATAGGAATCTAGTGCATAAAATTGTACAAGTAGAGTTGCCTTAGAGAAATAAGAGTGGGGGTCCCAGATCCCATTTGTTCCATAGGACTTGACCTCACCCACAATGGTACTTCATGAAATAAAGCTTGAGAACCACTAGACAGTCTGCTTTTAACTCTCCTATTAGCTCTAGATTTTCTGATCCTATGATTTTGCACTTGCTTAAAATATGAAAACCAAAAATAGTCATATTAGCCATACCTTTGGTAAAAGATTAGATTTAGGGCCAGGCATGGTGGTACATGCTTGTAACCCCAGCCACTTGGGAGGCAGATGTAGGAAGATCCCATGTTCAAGGCCAGAAGCAGCCTGTGTAACTTAGCGAGAGCCTGTCTCAATTTTTAAAAATACACAGGAGGCTGGGGGTGAAGCTTAGTGGCAGAGTGCTTGTAAAGTATGTGCAAGGCCCTGAGTTCAGTACCCCAGTACCAGAAAAAAAAAAAAAACAGACTAGGATTAAGCACAGGGCTATTATACTTTGGATATGAGCAATTTTCACAAGACAAGTTCTTGTCCAGGTGAGTCCTAGCTTTGAGGTGCTGGTGATAGTTAGTATGAATGTTGTCAGTAAAAAATGGGTAACATATGCTAGCCTCTCTGTCCTATTCCATGAAGAACAATGATGGGCAATGGAGGACGTCCTCCTTAGCCCAAGAGGGGACAAAAAGAAAGGAAAGGAGCTGAACAGACAGATTCTAACCTATGGCCAACCATGTGGAACCAATCAGCGTCAGAAGTGGGCTCCAAAATCCAGCTGGGTAAAATGAGAAAATACTTCATGGTCTTCTGACAGCTTGGCCCAAACTGGGCAATTTCTGTTCCAACAGCAAGAGCACCCCAGCAGGCTCCTTAGTCTGTGCTTGTAAACAGAGATTACAGTGGTTACTCTACTCAGCATTGCCAGCAGAAAACTCTATATATAGCAAACTTGTCTATCCATCCAACCATGCATCCACCCATTTGTTCAACAGATGTTTACCCAGCAGATACTAAACTGAGTACATACTGACACTAATATCAAGTTGCTGTTTCTTTCTAGGGTTGAATTTTGGTATGACATACTTTTGGTAAGATCTCCAGAGCTATTTATGTGTCTCACTCAATAGATACAGTGGTTGTTGTTGTTACATGCCATCAAGTCAGGTCCAACTCATAGCCACTCTCATAGGGTTTTTAATAGCTGATTGTTTCAGGCTTGCTTCAGGAGTAGATTACCACATCCTTCTCCCATTTTTGCAATGCTAGGGATTGAACCTGGGTCCTCAGAAAGTGTGGAGCAGCACTCTACCAACTGAGCTAAACCTTAGCCCCAATAGATACTAACTTCCTAGAATCAAAGACTTTTATTTTTTTAATCTCTGTTTCTCAATTAGCAACTAAGAGGGCTGTTTTCATAGTGAGCCCTCAATAAAGGTTTGCTTATCCCAATGTAGTTTAGAGATTATGGACTTTAAAATCAGACCAAATGAGTGTGGACTCTCAACTCCATCACTTACTATTTTGTGAGGTTGTAAGAGTTTCTTAAATCTATGGCTTTAGGGTTTCACATCAGTAGATGGGCTAATCATGTATAATTATAGGTTTGTTTGAAAGTTAAAATACATACTGTATATACAGCCCCTAGTTAGTTGTTGTTTGTTGTTGTTAGGTGCCGTCGAGTCCAGTCTGACTCATAGCAACCCTAAGCACACCAGATCAAAACACTTGCCGATTCTGTGCCAGGCAAACCATCTTATTTATGTTTAAGCCCATTGTTGCAGACACTGTGTCAATCCATCTGGTGGAGGGTTTTCCTCTTTTGCGTTGACCTGCCACTCTTCCAAACATGATGGCCTTCTCCAGGGATTGATCTCTCCTGACTACGTGTCCGAAATATGTAAGACGCAGTTTGGCCATTCTTGCTTAAAAGGAGCACTCTGGTTGTACTTCTTCTAGGACAGATCTATTGGTTCTTTTGGCAGTCCGTGGTATATTCAATAGACGTCTCCAGCACCACAATTCAAAAGCATCAATTCTTTTTCTGTCTCTCTTGTTCAATGTCAGCTTTCACAACCATATGATGCCACTGAAAATACCATGGCATGAGTCAGACGCACCTTCGTCTTCAACGTGACATCTTTGCTCTTCAATACTCTAAAGAGATCTTTTGCCACAGCTTTTCCTAGAGCAATGCATCTTTTGATTTCTTGACTGCTGCTTCCACGGGTGTTGATTATAGAGCCAAGGAAAGCAAAATCTTGGACAACCTCAATCTTTTCTCCATTTAATGTGAAGTTGTGTGCTGACCCAGTCGTAAGGATTTTTGTTTTGTTGATGTTTAGTCATAACCCATATTGAAGGCTATGATCTTTGATCTTCATCAGTAAATGTTTTAAATCCTCTTCACTTTCAGCAAGCAGAGTGGTGTCATCTGAATAACACAGGTTGTTAATAAGTCTTCCTCCAATCTTGATGCCGTGTTCTTCCTCATAAAGTCCTGCTTCTCGGATTATTTGCTCAGCATATAAATTGAAGAGATAGGGTGAAAGTATATAGCCCTGACGCACATCTTTCTCAACTTTAAAACACTCAGTGTTTCCTTGTTCTATTCGAACAACTGCCTCCTGGTTCATGTACAGATTTCTCATGAGCACAATTAGGTGTTCTGGTATTCCCATTTTCCGAAGTGTTATCCATAATTTGTTGTGATCCACACAATCAAATGCTTTTGCATAGGAAATAAAACATACATAGACATCTTTTTGATATTCTCTGTTTTCAGCTAATATCCACCTGACATCAGCAATGATGTCCCTAGTTCCCTGCCCTCTTCTGAATCCCGCTTGATTTTCCGGTAATTCCCTGTCTATGTATTGCTGCAGTCGCTTCTGAATGATCTTTAGTAGAATTTTGCTGGTGTGTGATATTAATGATATTGTCCGATAGTTTGCACATTCAGTTGGATCCCCTTTTTTGGGAATAGGCACAAATATGGAT
>VMDO01031503.1:0-20046 GCA_007922755.1 Pedetes capensis
GCCTGGGAACACCAGAAGCTGTAGGCTTGGGAGAAGGACCTGGCAACCCCCTCCCAAAAATCAATCTGCCATTGAAAACCCTACGAACAGCAGAGAAGCACTGACAATAGTGTTTCCCCTGTTGTACAGAGGGTCGCTATGAGTCGGATACCGACTTGACAGCACCTAACAACAACAACAACTCACTGACTAATGTTTTTACAGTGTCTATAGATTTAAATTGTTAGGTGCCATGGAGTTGTGTCCAACTCATAGCAACCCTCATAGGGTTTTCCATGGCTGACTGTTTTGAGATTGCCTAGGGAGTGGGTTGCCATGTCCTTCTCTCATTTTTGTGGTGCTGGGAATCAAACTTGGGACCTCAGAGACTGCAGAGTTGCACTCTGCCAACTGAGCTAGATCCCTACAGACCTGTCCTAGAAGAAGTGCAACCAGAGTGCTCCTTGGAACCAAGAATAGCTAGACTGCCTCTTAACATATTTTGGACATGTAATCAGGAGGGACCAATCCCTGGAGAAAAACATCATGTCTGGGAAAGTGGCAGGTCAATGAAAAAAAGGAAAATGATCCCTGAGATGGATTGATACAATGCCTGCAGCAATGGGTTTAAACATAAATAAGATCATGTGCCTCGCACAGAATCAGGGAGTGTTTCCTTCTGGTGTACATTGGGTTGCTATCGGTGTGACTCCACTTGAGGGAACCTAACAACAACATAAATTTAAAATCTAAGTTCAAATGTGATTGAAGGCTACACAGTACCTCTATCCTGCTATCTAGGAGTAACCTTGCTTTGGAATCTCTCCATTTTTATTCATCCCATTTCTACCATACACTCTAATAAACCAGAAACATCTCATGGAATATGCTTCTTTCTCTCCTCTTTGGTTGGATTATTTGGAATTATGCTAGTTTATGGCCAGGAGATATTATGTTTAGCTAAGTTAGTAGAGTGCTGCTCTGCACACTCTGAGGCCCTAGGTTCAATCCCCAGCACCACAAAAAACAAATTGGGAGAAGGACATGGCAGCCCACTCCCAGGCAACCCACTCCCAAAATAATCCTGAAATAATCAGCCATTGAAAACCCTATGAATAGTAGAGAAGCACTGACAGTGCCAGACCTGGCACAATGTTGAGGAGCGTTCTGTTATACAAAGTGTTGCTTATGAGCCAGACCTGAATTAATAACACATAACAACAAATATTTCATATATACTTTGTCGAGCACAACCCACAGAAAAATTGAAGTAGAGATGACTTTGGATTTTTTAGGATCTCTTGAAATTCTTTTTAACTTCTTAAACTGTCAAATTCTGAAAGAATATTGACATTTCTTACCATATTTGTGGACCTGTAAACTTGTGCCTGTGTTTCTAGGAATTATTGATTTATGCATTTGGCTGCTATGATATTTGGCAGTTTGGGGGCTCTTAACCTGTGTTGGGCTGTGAGTGTTAAAGGCATTAGGAGATTTTTACTTTTTCATCTTCTCTTTTTTCAGATTTAAAATGTTCATTACATTATTTGGCTATATTTTGTTGAAAATTCTGGCATTTAGCATTATAAAGTGATAATTATGTAGTTTTATACTTTCATTCCCTATATTCACCTATATTTTAAATCAGGATTACAAATCATAATTTCTCATTTTGTATAATTAATACACTTTATTCATCCTTCTGATGTTAGCCTTTTTGAATCACTTTGTTCTAGGAATATTTCATTTATGCAATTTAGAATTAGGGTTGATGTGTGTGCACACAACCTTTTTTTGTAAAAAATGAGCTGAGTCCATTTGCATTTATTGATATTACTGATATGTGTTGTCACAACTCTCTTATCTATGGTATGCTTTATTAATTAGGTGTGTTTAATTATTTCCTCTCCCTCATATCTCTCAGTTTGATGTGCTGTGGGGGCTTGCATGTTGCTGTGATGTTGAAAGCTATACTACCAGTATTTCAGATACCAGCAGGGGCACCCATGGTGGACAGGTTTCAGCAGAGCTTCCAGATTAAGATAGAGTAGGGAGAAGGATCCGGCAGCCCACTCCTCAAAAATATCTCCAATAGAAACCCTATGAATAGCAGAGCAGCATGGTCAAATATAGTGCCAGGAAAAACAACTGGGCAAGAGTTGTTTCCTCAAAGTACAGACAATCTTAATGACAGCAATGAAGTAAAGCCCCTGTGATGTTCTTTTGCTAATGCGGTACAACTCAAAATGAGAAGAAACATATTGACCACAACAATGGGATCAAATATAAAAAGATCCTGTGCAAGGGATAGTGTTGGGAAGTGTTTTGTTCTGTTGTACATAGAGTCCCTGTGAATCTCATCTGTCTGATCGCTACCTAACAACCATTTATTTCCTATTTCCTACCTGGTAGTTGTACATATGTGTGTGTGTGTGTGTGTGTGTGTGTGTGTGTACTTACATATATGTATATATGTATATGTATGTATGTATATGTATATATGTATATATGTGTGTATATATATACACACACAAACATATACATATATATATATATTTTTTACTTCTCTTATTATTTAGGAACCTCCATATTTTTATTTCAGTAGTTACCTTTTACTAATACTTTAATTATCTTATTTCCATTTTCTTACTTTTTCTACTGATATTTGTTTTGTCTGCTTTAAATAAGAGTCCTTGACTCACAACTATTATCTACAAAGTGTAGATACAGATGATTTTATTCTGCCTCTCCTTTTCATTCTTCATTAATTTTTAGTTGGTTATATTTTTGCATTGTCAGACATATAGCATTAACATGCTATTCTTAGATCATGTTTAATACACCTGATTAGAAATTAGATCTACAATTAAATACAAGAAATCAATAGTAATCTTTGTATAAACTTTCCCCAGTAATTCCTGAGTAATTAAAATGGAATAGATAACTTCAAAATATATATGATTCTACCCTAAAGAAAAAGAAACACTTAACACACCTGTAGGTCACAGAACCTATTTATTTGTATTTTCCAAGTTATTTGTAGTAAGAAGAAAAGTAGATAGAATTCAATATCTCAGCAGTAATATAAGGAGACAAAAATGAGCCAATATTTTTCAACTAAACAAAGAAAGTTTGGGAAAGAATATTATGACAAGAAAGTTGCTTCTGAGCATTATTGAGAAATAAGTATGGGATTTACCTTTCATTGTTGTTGTGGGTAGGTGTACATAGAGATCCTATGTACAACAGAATGAAACAATCCCTGATTCTGTACCAGGCACATGATCTTTTTTATGTTTAACCAACCCCGTTGTTGCAGACACTATGTAAATCCATCTAGTTCAGAGTTTTCCTTTTTTTTTTTTTTTTTACCTACCACTCTCCAAAACATCATGTCCTTCTCCAGGACTGGCTATCTTGACTATATGTCCAAAACACGTAAGATGCATTCTAGCCATCCTTGCTTCCAAGGAGCACTCTGGTTGTACTTCTTTTAGGATAGATCCATACCTGTCTCCAGCACCATCATTTAAAAGCATCAATTCTTCTCCTGTCTCCCTTATTCAACGCCCAGCATTCACAACCATATGATGCCACTAAAAATACCACAGCATGAGTCAGGAGCACCTTCGACTTCAATGTGACATCTTTATTTTTCGATACTTTAAAGAGGTCTTTTGCCACAGCTTGTCCCAATGAAATAATTTTGATTCCTTGGCTACTGCTTTTGTGAGTGTTGATGGTAAAACCACGTAAAGCAAAATCTTAGAAAACTTCTATCTATTCTCCATTTATCATGAAGTTGCACACTGGCCCAGTTGTAAAGGTTTTTGTTTCCTTGATGTTGAGATGCAATCCCTACTGAAGGCTCTGTTCTTTGACCATCATTGATAAATGTTTCAAATCCTCTTCACTGTCAGCAAGCAGAGTTGTATCACTGGCATAATGAAGGTTTTTAATGAGTCTTTGTCCAATCATGATGTTGCATTCTTCATCACAATCCTAGTTTCTCAGATTATTTGCTCAGTATAGAGATTGAAGAGGTACAGTGAAAGGATACAGCCTTGTTGCACACTTTTCTTGGCTTGAAACCAGGCAGTGTATCCTTGCTCTCTTCAAACCACTGCCTCCTGGTCCATGCACAGATTTCTTATGAGTACAATGAAGGGCTCTGGTATTCCTTTTCTTCTCAATGATATCCATAATTTGATGTGATCCACACAGCCAAATGCCTGTTGATAGTCAATAAAACACAGATAGACATCTTTCTTGTCTTCTCTGCTTTACTCTAGTATCCATCTGACATAAACAATGATGTCCCTGGCTCCATGCCCTCTTCTGAATCTGGCTTGATTTTCTGGCTGTTCCCTGCCTATATACTGCTGAAGTCACTTTTCAGTGATCTTTAGCAAAATTTTGCTTGCATGTGATATTAATGATATTATTCAATAGTTTCTATATTCAGTTGGATCCTCTTTCATGGGAATAGGGACAAATATGGATCTCTTCCAGTCAGTTGGCCAGGTAGCTGTTTACCAAATCTCTTGGCATAAACAAGTGATCACCTCTAATGCTGCCTCTGTTTGTTGAAACATTTCTATTGTTATTCCATAAGTTCCTAGAACTTTATAATTTACCAATTCCTTTAAGACAGCTTCTATTTCATCTTTCAATGTCAGTGGTTCCTGATTTTATACTGCCTCTTGAAATGGTTGGTCATCCACCAATTCCTTTTGGTATAATGACTGTATGTATTCCTTTCATCTTTGTTTGGTGTTTCCTGTGTTGTTTAATATTTTCCCTGTATAATTCTTCACTATTGCCACTTGAGGCTTGAGATTTTTTCTTCAATTCCTTAAGCTTGAGAAAAACAGAACATGTTCTTCCCTTTTGATTTTCTGTCTCCAGTTCTTTACACATTATTAAAATATTTGATTTTGTCTTCTAGAGCTGCCCTTTGAAATCTCCTCTCTAGTTCTTTAATCTCATCATGTCTTCCTTGTATTTTAGCTGTAAGTTTCATTGTCTCTTTTGACATATAATTTGGTCTTTTCCTTTTTCCTGTCTTTATAATAACCTTTTTCTTTCCTCATGAATGTTTTTGATGTCATCCACAATTTTTCTGATCTTGTCATTCCCATCATAGAAGACCATATGATTATTTGATTCAAAATGGCCCATGCCAGTCCACTTTAGCTCACTGATGCCTCGAATGTCAATGTTTATATGCTCTGTTTCCCTTTTGATGACTTCTAATTTTCCTACATTCATACTGTGTACATTCCATGTCTCAATTATTAATGGATGCTTACAGTTGTTTCTTCTCATTTTGAGAAGTGCCACATCAGCAAATGGAGGTCCCTGGGGCTTTACTCCATTTCTGTCATTAAGGTAGAGTCTAGTTTGAGAAGGCAGCTCTTCCCCAATAGTCTTTTGAGTGCATTCCAACCTGCAAGGCTCATTTTCCAGCACTATATTTGACAGTATTTCTCTGCTATTCATAGGGTTTTCAATAGCTTATTATTTCGGGAATGGGCTGCCAAACCCTATTCCCTCATGTGTCTTAATCTGGAAGCTCAGTTGAAACCTCTCCACCATAGGTGACCCTGCTCGTATCTGTAATATGGATAGCATAGCTTTCAGCCTCATAGCACCACACATACCTCCACAGTATGGCAAACTGACAGACATGTGGGAGTACCTTTCCTTAAACAACTAAAACTCTAAATATATGAAATAGTGTTTTTCAGCACTGGAGAACATGCAGAACAAGGCAATAATTTTCTGATAAAAGGAAAACAAATATGGTGATTGTTTTAACTTATTGTGTAGAGTTTCTATGCTGTGGCTCAAGGAGAAAGAACCCAAAATAAATGGCTCAATGCAAGTCCAGTTGCCTTAGGACCAGAAAAGCCTGGTACAAGTCCTAGGTCAAAGGGAATAATTAGCCTAATGTCATAAATGTAATTGGCTGTCAGGTTATCTTAGGGATGGAAAAGATGATCAAAATCCCTGCAAACTAATTCATCACATATTTCAGCGAGTTGTTGTGAGGTAGGAGAGTGAAGGTGTACTGATGACCTTGCTATCTAACAGCAAACTTCTAGTGGGTCTTATGGATAGATACAGAGGGGAATGCACTTGACAGTTCAATAACTGTAAACTACGTGCCATATAATGTACATATGTTCATTCTTTTAGGCATTGAAACCATATCTGGTATAGCACCTGAAGTTGGAGTCATCACTTGATTGAGCTTTTGATAATCCACTGTCATTCTCCAGGACTTGTTTGTGTTTTTGCTTAAACAGTTTTAATAGTTTCAATTTGCCCTCTCTCACCATACTGGTTCTTACTCTATAGGTTAGAAAAACAGTGTGGGTATGCTACCGCCTGCATAGTATGTCTATACCAATTATACAATTTTTAGTTGAAGATGTTACAGCAGGATGTATTAGAGAGTGGCTCGACCCAGGGTGATTCACACTTGACCTAAAACTCCATTAGTCACCAGAACTCCATAAGAACCTACTCTGACTAATAAGCTATTGAGACAGTTTGGGTCTGTTAGAATTGATTTCAGTTTGGAGCCAATATCCAGTAGTTCCTGGAAGGTTTAAATTATTTCTTTTGCCAAAATGCACAGTTACTATTGGAAAATGCCATTGGTTCTTTTGGGGGAAAGTTAGGGAAGAAATGAACAATATATATATTTTTGGTGATATACTGGATCCCTCTTTAAGGATTCCAGGCTTTGCTTCATTCAAGTGTTTCTGGGTTCTATGAACTAGCTTATCTGGAATTTGATTGAGAGGCTATGATTCTCTGTTTTAATGATTACATTAAGACCTTTGTTTACTTAACCTGAAGGTTTTATGCTTATACAGATCAAGTAAAAATTTGACAGGTTTCCTGTCCTTTTCACTTCTAAGAACATCATGATAAACTAGTCAATGTAACAGGGTCTAGATGTATCAGACTATTCTGATTGTTAATGTTACCTCTACTGTTATGATCACTATGCCCACCTTACCTTCGGTGGTGAATCCCACAAGTTGGCCCCTGGGATCCAGTTTTCTCCATTGCATTTAGTATTTCCAGTTAAGATACTGTAGTTACTACTAGAAGTACTGAACCACTAAGAAGAAAAATTATGGAGTTCTTTAAGGATGCTACCACCTCCACCCCTCACATCATAAGTATTTCTCAAAGTATTGTTAAATGATCTGTCTTCTGAACCCACCTAGTGTGGGTGAGTAGGTTTTATATAAGTCCACATTAGCCTTCTAATCTCGCTAAGCCACTGAATTTTTTCTTCTATATTAAACCAAGGGAGATGAGTCATTTCTAACTCATGTTGGTCCATCTTTTGACTCATGTTTCAGCCAAACAAACAAACAAACAGCTCCTTCCCTAACTTTGTGGGCTGCAAAATTAAGTGTAGGATCTCTTCTTAGTCAGTCCATATCAATAAACTTGCTCATAAAGTGATCCCACTTTATGTTTCTTTTACCATTATCCCACACCCTTACTGCCCAGTCCCACTCATATCCTTGGATTTCTGCTTTTGTAAATTAGTAAACTCAAATAATTCTTTTGACTCATAGCAAACTTCCTCCTGAGTCATACTTTGATTATCACTTTTAGGAGCTTTCTGGAACTTGAGTCCAGTTATAGGACTAAAAGCAAAGATGGGTGGTGGTGGATCCTGAGGAAAAGTAGCAAATTGCCTTGTTTGATAACTGTCTCCCAGGAAGTCATTACTATTTCCTCAGACAATGATTATCTGTTTTTATGATTAAAACAAGGAATTAATACTGAAAACAGTATGAACTTCCTTGGACAGCAGTGGAAAGGCCAATATCACTGAGGGTGGAGAGGCTGCTGTTGCATGGGGTGGAGGAAGACCACTCTTCTGGCAAGAAGACTCAATTGAATTTAGGCACTCAGTTTTTCCAGCATCGTGAGAATATCCCCACACATCCCCATCCGAGACTATGAGATCACATTCTTTTCCAAACAATACCCTCATTTTAACTGTACACATCCTACAAAGCTGAGAGTTCAAGTTCATTGTAATTTAGTCAATCCTATAATAATGGTTTGTATTTGATTTTCAATCCTGTGCTATAGTAGAAAGGTTTCTTCCTTAAGGCAAACTTAGAAACTCTTAGGTTATTTATGCCAAGCTAGATCTGGGAATTTGAATATTTGAATTCACTTTCCTTTCATCATTTTGTCCAATGATATTAGGAACAGCCAACCAATACTATTGTATTCTTGTTGTTATTGTTATGTCCCATTGAGTTGGGTCCAACTCATAGTGACCCTATGTACAACAGAATGAAACACTCCCTTACACTGAGCCATGCCCTGTGCTATTGTCAGTGCTTCTCTGATATTCATAGAGTTTTCTATGGCAGATTATTTCGGGAGTGGGTTGCCAGGTCCTTCCTAGCCTATAGCACTTAGTATTCCCAGGTAGTCTCACATCCCTGGACTAACTAGGCTGACCCTGCTTAGCTTCCAAGATTAGGCAAGATTGGATGATAAGGTGCTAATGGCTGCAGACTTTAAATCTACTCTACACTGTGCCATGCCTGGGACTATTGTCATTGCTTTTCTGCTATTCATAGGGTTTTCAGTGGCTGATTGTTTTTGTTTGTTTGTTTGTCTGTTTTTGAGGGGGAAGAGTAGGCTGCTGGGTCCTTCTCCTAAGCCTACAGCATCTGGTTCTCAGGTGGTTTCCTATTCAAGTACTAGTCAACCCCAACTCTGCTTAGTTTCGGAGATCTGATGGGATCCAATGCCAGGGTGATATACGGTGGGCCAATGCATTCTTATTTTCTCATAAATATTCAGAACTAACCTGTACAGAGTCAGAGTTTCTTGCCATTCATACATGGTTGATTAAAAGTAGCAAATACTACTCTTCACATATCACTACAAAAAAATTGGCTACAGACAATCTATGCTCATATTGATATTGTTAGGAGCCATCAAGTCATGTCTAACTCATCGTGACCCTCATAGGGTTTTTAATGGCTGATTGTTTTGGGATTGCCTCTGGACTGGATTGCTACATCCTTCTCCCATTTTTGTGGTGCTGGGAATTGAACCCTGAATCTCAGAGACTACCCAGTGGCACTCTACCAACTGAGCTAAATCCCAGCCCATCAATGCTTTTAGTACTATTGAAAATAGAGTACTTAGCATTTTTTCGGTTAATCAGATTTAGGCAACCAATTCCAAAACCTCAAACCCAATTCAGGAAATTCAGCCTTAAAATTCTGTTTGTCTAGAAAGAACCCTGAATATTGAGGTGGAAAGTTAAGAAAGGATAATGGTGCAGGGGATATGTTATATGTATGTATGAAAATGTCACAATGAAACCCATTATTTTATACAATTAAAAAAGAATGCATTGCTAACATATTGTTTGACAGATGGAGATATTCCTATTTGAATGAATAAAAGTCAAGGTGAAAAATAAATAAATAAGGTAATTAGATCTCTGTTATTATAAACTACTCCTACTATGAAAATCTGTGTAGAAGTTTTCTAGAGAGATAGAATCAAGAAGATATAGATATAGATATAGTTCTAAAAATATGAGATGGAATTTCTTAGGTGAATTGGCTCATGTGATTATGGAGGCTGAGAAGTCCCACAGTAGGCCACCTGAAAGGTAGAGAACCAAGGAAGCCGTAGTTTGGATCAGTGCAAATTAGTGATCCTCAGAACCGAGGAAGCAAGAGAGCCTGGGGTTCTGATGTCAGAGGGTAGGAGAAGACATGTGTCTCAGCTATACAAGGAGAGAGGATGAATGGATATTTCTTCTGCTTTTTTGTTCTATCTGGGCCTCTAGGTTACTGGATGGTGCTCACCCACACTGAGAGTGAATTTTCCTCATTCTTTCTATCAACTCAAATACCAATCTATCCCAGAATCACCATCCCAGACATGCCAAAATAATCCTTTACCAGTTCATTTATCTAGGTTTATCTCCATATACTCAAGTTGAACCTAAAATTAACCTAGACAGAAAGAATCTTTATCAATCCCTCCTCTTGTTTATGGAAAGAAGAAACATTCTTCTTTCCTTTAAACAATATGTGTCCATTTCTTCTGGGTTGCTTTTCATTAATATCTTTTAGAATTTATTAGTAGAGGATATTTACTAGATGATATGGGTAGTCAGACATTTAATGAGGGCAATTATTATGAAAAACAGACTAATATTGATAAAACCACATTTGATTCCATAGGGAAACCAACTGAAATGATTTCTAGGTGAGGCAGTTCAAAGAATCTTTAGACAGCAGAATGAAGAAAGCAGTTGCAATTTGACATATTTCTTGTTTTTCAGTTCAAATGTCTTTGTTGTTGTCAGAGGGTATTTCAATGAACTTTCTAAGTTATTCATACAGTGGCAGGCACAAAATTTGCCCATGCATGAATTATTTTGATGATTTTTATAAAGTTTTATGCCATATTTTCCAACTTCAGTTTGCAAGACATTGAGGAAAAAACCATGTTAGGTCTTAGTGACATATTCAGGAATATTGGAGAAAAATGAGAGGTGATATTTTGGAAGTCTATAGCCAAACTCTGTAGAAAGCTACTAATAAATGGGGTGGAGTTTAGCTCATTTGGTAGAGTGCCATGCTGCACTCTCTGAGGACCTTTGTTCAATTCCCAGCACCACAAAAACAGGAGCAGGACATGGCAATCCACTCCTAAAGCAATGCCAAAACAATAAGTCATTGAAAACCCTAGGAGGGGAAGCCAGGTGCTGTGGTGCATTCCCATAATCCCTGCAACTCAGGAGGCAGAGGTAGGGGAATCACAAGTTCCAGACCAGAGGCAGTCTGCATAGTTTAACAAGAGCCTGTCTCAAAAAGTAAAAAAAAAAAAAGAATGGGCTGGGGGATGCAGCTCAGTGATCCAGCACTTACAAAGCATGCAAACATGAGCCCCTGGGTTCAACTCCCAGTACTGCAAGAAATAAAAAAGTAAAGAAAAAGAAAAGAAAAGAAAAGAAAAAGAAAAAAAGAAAACCCTGTAAGAGTAACTATGAGTCGGACCTGAGTTGATAGCACCTACCAACAACAATAATCTTCCATTGAGGCATAAAATTTCCACCATCAATCCCTTTTTCAAACAAAGTTAAGCAAAGTAATGTTATTTTTTAAAAACTAAGTCTGGTCTCTTTACATTTCACCTGATTTTTTTTTTTATGTAAGTGAAACAAGAGCACTAATTAACCATGTAATTCTTTTCAGTTTTGTTTTGCTGGAATTTCTCATAAAGAATCTCAGATTAGAACTTTTTTGTGTGTGATACTTGGGGTTCAAACCGAGGACCTCACATATACTTTGCCAATCTTTTACCACTGGGTAGTACCCTAGCCCTTTTCTTACTTTTTATTTTGAGTCGTGGTCTCACTAAGTTACACAGGCTACCTGTAGTTTCAAATTTGCAATCCTCCTAGCTCAGCCTGGAAATACAGGCTTGAACTACTGAGCCAATCCCAGATTGTCATTGTTGTTAGGTGCTGTTGAGTTGGTGTCTGACTCATAGTGACCCTACCTACAACAAAAGAAACACTATTGTCAATGCTTCTCTGCTATTCATAGGGTTTTCAATGGTGGGTTGATTTTTAGGAGTAGGTTGCTGTGTCCTTCTCCCACCATCTCAGATTAGAATTTCTAAAATTGTTTGAAGCTGGAAAAGCAAGCTAAGAACCCAGTGTTTCCGGCACCTGCCAAAGAGGTATCTTTCTTACTCATCTGTAAGGTTTGGAATCTTTTAACTTGTTACTAGGCCAGATTTTCCAAGAGAACTTTGAAACTTTTGGCTCCATAAAGTTAGTCTTTTTCTTGAAATGAGATTCTGTCCAAATCATTCTCAGATAGGACATTATAGTCAAAGTCTTAGAAATATAACCCATGTTTCCAATTGTGTCCTGTTATAAGATAAAGAGATATTTACTTTATTCATGCAAATAAATATATTTCTATGCCAAATTCTACAGATATAATACAAGGAGTAAAGATAAATGTTACACTGAAGTTTGAAAAAGTATAATCTACTAATTGTTATAAGTATAGATAAGAGAAAAGGGAAAGATTTTTCTTAAATGCAGAAAATACAATATTCAATAACCAAAAAAGTTTCAAACAAAATCATAATCATCCTAAGTTCATTAAGTCACAAATAAGTCATTCTTTTTCGACTTGATCAACTACTTATGAACTCATGAACCAGTCAGCTTCTTATTTTGAGTTCTGGATATTCTTACTCACAGCTCAGTGGAATGGTCTCAAGGTTCACCAGTACCATCATGAAACATTCTGGTATGTGGCTGATTTCAAATGTTTTGAGAGAAGAAGCACTAAAACAATAGCTATCTGTGAATGATAAATATTTAAAATTATCTCTGGTTAAAAATTTGATGAAAATTCATTATAAAATGATACAATTGATAATGGAATTTGGTTAGTTAGGTATTCTACAAAATTTTAAATAATGACTGGAATTGTGACTGATAACATTATATCCCCCACATGTCTGTCAGTTTGCTGCACAATGGAGGCATGTATGTTGGGATGAGGCTGAAAGCTATGCCACTGGTATTTCAGATGCCAGCAGGGTTACCCATGCTGGACAGGTTTCAGCTGAGTTTCCAGACTAAGACAGACTAGGGAGGAGGCTCTGGTGAGCCACTTCCAAAACAACTAGCCTTTGAAAACCCTATGGATAGCAAAGAAATACTGTCAGATATAGTGCCAGAAAATGAAGCCCCCAGGTTGGAAGGCACTCAAAAGACTACTGGGGAAGAGATGTCTCCTCAAGGTAGAGTCTACCATGATGACGGAAATGGAGTAAAGCCCCAGGGACCTCCACTTGCTGATGTGGCACGACTCAAAATGAGGAGAAACAACTGCAGACATCCATTAATAATTGGAACATAGAATATATACATAGTATGAATCTAGGAAAATTAGAAATCATTAAAAGAGAAATGGAGCACATAAACATTGACATTCTAGGCACCAGTGAGCTAAAATTGACTGGCATGGGCCATTTTGAGTCAGATAATCATATGGTCTACTATGCTAGGAATGATAAACTAAAGAGAAATGGGGTTGAATTCATCATCAAAAAAGACATTTCAAGATCTGTCCTGAAACAGAATATTGTCAGTGATAGAATAATATCCATATGCCTACAAGGAAGGCCAGTTAATATGACTATTATTCAAATTTATGCACATACCACTAAGGCCACAAATGAAGAAAGGGAAGATTTCTACCAGGTTCTGCAACTTAAAATAGATCAAACATACAATCAGGGTGTACTGATAATCACTGGTGACTGGAATGCAAAGGTTGGAAACAAAGAAGGAGGCTCAGTAGTTGGAAAATATGGTCTTGGTGACAGAAAGGAAGCTGGAGATTGCATGATAGAATTCTGTCAGACCAATGACCTTTGCATTTTCACCAACATAAACAGAGACCATACACATGGACCTCACCAGATGGAACATACAGGAATAAAATTTACTACATATGTGGAAAGAGATGATGGAAAAGCTCTATATCAAATGTGAAAACAAGACCAGGTGCTGACTGTGGATCAGGCCATCAACTTCTCATAAGCAAATTCAAACTGAAACTGAAGAAAATTAGAACAAGTATACAAGAGCCAAGGTATGACCTTAACTATATCCCACTTGAGTTCAGAAACCACCTCAAGAATAGGTTTAATGCATTAATCTCAAATGATAAGAGACCAGAGGAGTTGTGGCATAACATAAAAGATATCATTCAAGAAGAAAGCAAAAAGTTATTAAAAAGACAAGAAAAAAGAAATGACCAAATTACATGTCAAAAGAGACACTACAACTTGCCCTTGAACGTACAGCAGCCAAAGTAAAAGGAAGGCATGATGAAGTTAAGGATCTAAACAGAAGATTTCAAAAGACAGCTCAAGAAGACAAAAAAACATTATTATAATGACATGTGCAAAGAGCTGGAGGCAGAAAACCAGAAAGGAAGAACATGCTCTGTTTTCTCAAGCTTAAGGAAGTGAAGAAAAAAATTCAAGCCTCGAGTGGCAGTAGTGAAAGATTCTACAGGGAAAATGTTAACCAATGCAACAAATATCAAAAGAAGATGGAAGGAATACACAGAGTCTTTATACAAAAAAGAATAGGTAGATGACCAACCATTCCAAAGGGTTGCATATGAAGAGGAACCAATGGTATTAAAGGACTAAGTGGAAGCCGCCTTGAAAGAACTGGCAAAACACAAGGCTCCAGGAATTGATGGAATACCAGTAGAGATGTTTCAACAAACAGATGCAGTACTGGAGGTGTTAACATGTTTATGCCAAGAAATTTGGAGAACAGCTACTTGGCCAACTGTCTTTAAGAGATCTATATTTGTGCCTATTCCCAAAAAAGGGGATCCAACTGAACATGGAAACTATTGGACAATATCCTTAATATGACATGAAAGCAAAATTTTACTACAGATCATTCAAAAGCAACTACAGCATTATATAGACAGGGAATTGCCAGGAAAACAAGCTGATCCAGAAGAGAATGGGGAAAGAAGGACATCATTGCTGATGTCAGGTGGATATTAGCCAAGGATCAAGATGTAAATCAGTGGATGGAAGATGACTAGAGGGTAGAGTAATTGGTAAAGGTACCTAACCAATTCTTAGTGAGGATAGACTAGGATAATTCCTGGGGGATGGTAGTGGGCAAAGAACTTGATATTGATGACCATCAAATATGGAGGCAAGTGTGGGATAGTTCTGGATAAAAAGACTAGATAGGATTCTTGGTAAAACTAGGCCCTTGGAATATATCACCAAGGTTAGGAGCTAGTAAAATGCAGAGGTGCCTGACTAAAGTTTGATAAAGGAGAAAATTTTTGCTAATACAAAGAGACAGAAAGCAGCAGCACTTTACAAAGATATTGTAAATGTGATGATATAAAAATAACTCAGAATAATAAGCCGAGTGAGCAATATAATGCTAAGAAAAAGGGGAAATACAGAGTGTGCCAAAATTGTATATACATTTTTAAGTATTAAAACTGTATTACTTAATATATATTGACAACAAAATATGAATACATTTAAATTTTGCAATTACAAGATGTGCTTAAGATGGTTACAACTGTAATTTGATTCAACTTCAATAATAAATACATAGATAACATATCTTAAAATGTGCATACATGTTTTGGGCACCCCGGTATTATACCTTCATTCACAACATCATTCCACAGAAAGGAATTCATCTCATAACATTATGTGACTAGAACATATCTCATTTTGCCAAAAGAATATGCAACAATATTCATTCATCTTTTATGATATTTATGTAGCAAAATTTACTTTGTTACCACAAAAGCCTATAGGTAGACATGTATATTAATAGGTCTGGAAGGAAGCAGATGATATAAAAATGAGCTTAGTGTACCTAAATATAAAAATGAAAATGTACAGCAATCATGGATGGAAAAGAAGGTTGTTGTGCCTCAAACAAAATCATGAGCCATTAAATTCTCAAGAATATTCTATTTTGATCATGTTAGTGTAGAAAGAACGCAAAGGAATGATATGCAAGATCCTATTGTAAATGCATTTGGAATTTGGAATCAGAACTCACAAAATGCACATATTCTAGCTTCAGGGATTATAGCTGAGGAACAGATGATGAGCCTGTGTGTTTGTGTGCATATACACACACACACATATACACACATATGTATATACAATTTTTTTCATTGTATATTTTAATATTTTTAAAATCAGAAAATAATGAAGTGATGCTTACATTTAAATTCCTACATTTCTCATAATGTTGTTTTTCACTGTTTTTATTTCTAGAAATTATTCACAGAATAACTTAAGTATCATGAATAAAAATTTAATAAAAGTACTTTATGAAATCCAGACTGTAGGAGGTTATTTACTCTTCTTCTACTATCTCAAAGACATTGAGTATCATCATCATCATCATTATTATTATTATTATTATTATTATTATTTAGTTGAATTCACTAGTGAAGCTAGTTAAGAACATGAACTTTTCTTTGGAGGGTGGTTTTTGCCAAAAATCTAATTTATTTAATAGATATAGAATAACTTTGTTTCTTCAGTTTGTCCATTTTTTTTCATATGTTGCACAGTTTTTATTTCTTTTTCAAAATAGTCCTTTATCCTTTTAATATCTTTCGAGTCTTTCATGATGACACTTGTATCATTCCTCCCCTTTTTTTACTTGGATAATCTGGTTTTAGAAATATCCATTTTATTGATTTCTTCAAACAACTACATTGGGTTTCATTGTTCTTTTTCTTAGTCTTTTATTTCCACTTTTTATCTTTTTTCTGCTTAACTTTTGTTTAATTTGTTATTTTTTTTTTTTTTTTTTTTTTTTTTTTTTTTTTTTTTTTTTTTTTTTTTTTTTTTTTTTTTTTTTTTTTTTTTTTTTTTTTTTTTTTTTTTTTTTTTTTTTTTTTTTTTTTTTTTTTTTTTTTTTTTTTTTAGTTTCAGTGATTAGTTTGTGCTTCCTTTTATTTTTATTTTTACTTTTTAGTTCTTAAGATCAGACCCAGGATTTTGCATATATAAGACAAGAGCTCTACCACTGAGCTTGATCCCCAACCCTTCAAAACATGAACATGGCTGATAGACAAGCACCCTATCCCCAAGGGTGTATAAGTTTCAGGAAGTATTTGGCCTAGTTTTTCTCATGATTCTTTTTCTTCACTTCTGAGATTCAACACATCAGTCCGCTGAGGAATTCTGAGTGTCTTTTCTGTGTAATTCTTTCCCACTAAATAGTTCCTCAAGTTTTAGGTACCTCAGTCTCCCCCAAACTTTTATTTCTGTCTCCTGCCTACAAGAGCTCTGCCTGCAGCTGTAGCCCTGTGGCATCCGATCCCGTCAGATCTCGGAAGCTAAGCAGGGTCGGGCCTGGTTCGTACCTGGATGGGAGACCGCCTGGGAACACCAGAAGCTGCAGGCTTGGGAGAAGGACCTGGCAACCCCCTCCCAAAAATCAATATGCCATTGAAAACCCTATGAACAGCAGAGAAGCACTGACAATAGTGTTTCTCCTGTTGTACAGAGGGTCGCTATGAGTCGGATACTGACTCGACAGCACCTAACAACAGCAACAACAAGAGCTCTAGGTTCTGTTTGGACTATTCTTTCTGTCATGTCTTTTCAAAACTGCCTCTTGATAGTGAGCTAGAGAAATCATGACTCTTACATTTTTCATTTCCATTCTTGGAAGGATATTGCCCTGTGCTGCTTGCTCTCCAGTATCTGTAAGTTTTGATGAATAAAGTTTCTCCAAGAAGTGTAGGGGAAAAGCCTTAGCACTTTCAGTCACCAATATCTAGGGTTAGACATTTGGGCAGGGATCACATCCAATTGTGCCAAATGAGGTTTTCTACTTTTTATTTCTCTACTTTGTACCATCACAATTTCATCATAAATTTATATTTATTCTATATTTTATGCTCAATTATAGCATTGTTTTCACTGATGTTCCTAAATAATCAGTGGAAGCCACTTTCAGCTGTTTCTTGTGTATTTTACATGTGCTTCCACTCATCTTCAGAGCTTCTTTGCTTCATGGCAGAAGAAAAAGATGATCTAATTTCAGAATCCCTTCCCCTTATCTGAAATCAGCTATTTTGTTTTACTTTTCCTAGAAAATGTGTCTGTTTATTCGTTTTGTTGTTGTTTGGGTTTTTTGTTTTTATTATGTTGTTTATGTTTGGTTTTATTTTGTTTTGACTTTCCTGGCTCTGGGTGTAGGAGTCAATTTATGTTTCAGGTAAGGGAGGAGCTTGGACGGCTTAGTTAGCATTACAATTTTTCTTTTACTGTAATATAGGCCAGAGGAATTTGTTTAGTATATGACACGTATTTTTGTGTGTTTTCTGGTCCGTTGTTTGTTCTGATTTGGGCTCCTCAGACCACTTTGTTTGCCCTGAGTGTTAATGTTCTCACGTGTATGTGAATTGAAGCTTGTTCTATTATGTCTCCAAGTCATGCTGAGAATATAAACTATAGAAGGTTTATTTGTATATCTATATTGTTCTGACTATATTTTGGATGTTGTAATTTGGAAGATTTGACCATTAGAATTTAGGTAGTCATCATTATTCTCTAAGTCCTCATGTACTTTTTCTTGTCAACTCTAGAATTGCATACTGGGGTTTTGTTATGTTGCTCTATTTTACATTATTGCAGGCAGAACTGCAGTATTGTCTCAAAAGCACTATTTTTGCCATTTTTTGTATTATTTGAAATATATATTGAGCAGGGCATGGTGGCACATGCCTGTAATCCTAGCAACTCGGGAGATGGAGTCAGGAGGATCACAAGTTTGAGTCCAGAGGCAGTCTACGTAATTTAGTGAGATCCTGTCTCAAAAAGTAAAAAAGGATGGGCTAAGGGTGCAGCTCAGTGGTCCACCACTTGCAAAGCATGCCAGCATGAGGCCCTGGGTTCAACCCTCAGTATTGAAAATAAATATATATATATATATATATATATATATATATATATATATATATGTATATATATATATATATGTATACATCTGCAGCCGTAGCCCTGTGGCAGCCGATCCCATCAGTTCTCCGAAGCTAATCAGGGTCGGGCCTGGTTAGTACTTGGATGGGAGACCACCAGGGAACACCAGAAGCTGTAGGCTTGGGAGAAGGACCTGGCAACCCCCTCCCAAAAATCAATATGCCATTGAAAACCCTATGAACAGCGGAGAAGCACTGACAATAGTGTTTCAACTGTTGTAAGTAGGGTCACTATGAGTCGGATACCGACTCGATGGCACCTAACAACAACAACAACTATATATATATATATATATATATATATATATATATATATAATTTAAAGAAAGAAATATATATCACTCATTTTCTCATTATATATTTTGTGTATATACATGCAACTCTATATATGTATTTGCAACCTATACAAATGAATAAGAAAAACAATAATCTTTGAGAAAAATATGGCTGAAGGAAATGGACAGTAATGTTTAAACATTTCTTTTTCTGAATTCTTTCAATCTTCATTTGTTTTTTCCCAGTTCTTAACATTTTTTTAATTTATAGAATCCATAAATTCTTCCTTGCATTAATTTATTGAAGAGATATTATTTGTCACATATAGTTATAAGGGTTCAAGGTACAGATGTTTTTCACTTCCTGAAATCCTCCTGCACATAAATATTTCATCCTAAACATAAACCCAGGTAGACCATTATACAACATTATATGGCACTGGGATTTAACTCAGTTGGTAGAGCACTGCACTGCAGTCTCTGAGGTCCTGAGTTCAATTCCCAGCACCACAAAAATGGGAGAAGGTCCTGGCAATCCACTCCCAAGGCAATCCGGAAACAGTCAGCCATTGAAAACCCTATGAGGGTCGCTATGAGTCGGATACTGACTCAATGGCACCTAACAACAACAACAACAACATGTTAACTCAGTTGGTAGAGGGCCACTGTGCCCTCTCTGAGGCCCTGGGTTTGATCCCAGGTGCTGCAAAATTAAGAAGAGGACATCCAGAACACCTAATTGTGCTCATGAGAAATCTATACATGAACCAGGAGGCAGTTGTTCGAATAGAACAAGGAAACACTGAGTGGTTTAAAGTTGAGAAAGGTGTGCGTCAGGGCTGTATACTTTCACCCTATCTCTTCAATTTATACGCTGAGCAAATAATCCGAGAAGCTGGACTTTATGAGGAAGAACAAGGCGTCAAGATTGGAGGAAGATCATTAACAACCTGCTTTATGCAGATGACACCACTTTGCTTGCTGAAAATGAAGAGGATTTAAAACATTTACTGATGAAGATCAAAGATCATAGCCTTCAATATGGGTTACGACTAAACATCAACAAAACAAAAATCCTTTCGACTGGGTCAGCACGCAACTTCACATTAAATGGAGAAAAGATTGAGGTTGTCCAAGATTTTACTTTGCTTGGC
>VMDO01031504.1:0-20043 GCA_007922755.1 Pedetes capensis
CAGAATAAGTAAATGTCACCAAATAATCAACTGGATCCCCCCTCTTTTCATTTTTGGTTACTTGCTTCAACGGGTTTTGAAAGTTTCTTAGGTTACTTCCTTTGCCTGAATGTTATCCAAGATATTCTCCCTGCCGTGTGTGTGTGTGTGTGTGTGTGTGTGTGTGTGTGTGTGTGTGTGTGTGTGTGTTTGCAAAATGTCATAATCCTCACAGCCAAACACAACAGCTCGCATTTAGTCACAGAATGAGGAGCAGTTAATTAATGAGAGCCAAGGGAGGCAGCTAGGAAACATTGGAGAAAACCGTAGCCAGTGGAAGAGCAGAGGGGAAATGTCTGAAGTCAGTCCAAAATAAATCTTCAGTCCTTAGAGAAAGTCCTGGGAGAGATGGTGCTGGCTGCCAACTAAGTTAGATTTGGGGGTGGGTAGCAAGGAGGATTGTTCTTTCTCCTTGTTTGTTAAAGTGCTAGGAGCAGGGAGTACAGGAACTTGGGGAGAATGTTAGAGTTGCTATAATAAGACAAAGCTCCGATCTAAACTTACACATCTATTTCTGTGAAAGTCTTCATTTTGGAAAATGCTGTTGTTGTTGTTGTTGTTGTTGTTGTTGTTGTTGTTGTTGTTGTTGGGTACAGTGGAGTCAGGTTGGACTAATAGTGACCCTACCTACAACAGAAGGAAACACTCCCCGACACAGTGCCATGCCCAGCATTATTGCCAGTGCTTCTCTGCTATTCATAGGGTTTTCAATGGCGGATTGTTTCGGTAGTGGATTGTCAGGTCCTTCCCCTAGCCTGCAACACCTGATATTCCCAGGTGGTCTCTTAGCCAAGGACTAATCAGGCCCACCCTGCTTAGTTTCCAAGATCAGGCAGGATTGGATGCTAGGGTGCTATGGCTGCAGATTTGGAAAAGGGCAGAGATCTAAAACTTTTTCTCCTCTTCCAGTGCACGAGGGGCTTTTTGTCGTGACTTTCCTAAATTCTCACTGTGCCAAGAAAGGAAGAGTGTATTCAGAGGAGTGGGAGGGAAGACTCACGGAATGGCAGTGAGGAAACCTGCCTGGGGAGCCAGCCCTCCCTCCTGTCCCTCGCTTCCTTCCAGAGAGAATGTCTTTCCTTGACAGCTCCTGCCTCCTGTCATTGCCTCCCAACTCTGCCCAACCTTAGAAATTGGGATTTTTCTTTTTAAAGAAAGATGTCTGGAGAGAAAAATAGACAATGAACAGCCAATGGAACTGTAGCAGAGCTTTTCCACATGGCTTTCTCAGATGTTTCAAGTGTTCGTGGTAAGGCCCTTTTTTTTTTTTTTATTTCCAAAGATTTTTTTAATTTACTTTGTATTTATTCATATGTCTCTAGCATATATGTTCCTCTGTTTGTCTCTAGATCTCTGGCTGAGCTTCCATTCAGTATCTGTCTAATGTCATGACCTCACTAAACTTCACCTAGTAGAAGGTTTTGGAATGTTTTAACCAAGTCTTAGTACAACAGGTGCTTCCATTGGCATCCTTTCATTAGTAGTATGAATTCACGTTCTCAACTCACATAAGGTCTTTGAAGACTCATATCCTTGACCTTACGACTATAAAAAACATCTATAGCTGTGCACAGAGGCACACACCTATAATCCCAGCAGCTAGGGAAGCAGGGGCAAGAGGATCACACACTCAAGACCAGAGTCACTCTGCGTAATTTGGTGAGACCTTTTCTCAAAAAAAAAAGAGGGGGCTTGGGGTGCAGCTCAGTGGTCCAGCACTTGCAAAGCATGCAAGTGCAAAGCCCTGGGTTCAATATCCAGTACCGCAAAAAAAAGAAAAAGAAAAAAAAAAAAAAGAAGAAATATCTGTAGCCATACCACCGATACAGATGATCTGAATAAAGAGACTTGATCTTGCCCCATCATTTGCCCCAGGAGACTGTGAGGTCAAAATATAAATGATATGATAGGTTGTGCTTTGTGATACTTTTTGTCCCCCAGAGCCATTGTTTTATAAATGTACTGCAATTATTTGCATATGTGGCTCAGCTAGACTGAGCAACTCATAGACAAGAATCTTGTCTCCTTCCCTTCACGTTATCATCCATGGCTAAGACAGGGCCTAACATGGATAGGCTACAATAATCTGAAATGAATTAATGAGTAAATAGCCTTTCTGATGTTATAGCTACCCATCTGATTTGGATACAAAAGTTAAAATCTAAAAACCTGTAGCATTTTAACCTTTTGGATTTACCTACTGACTAAGAATGTAAGGCACTTGGAGTGATGGCCCTGGTATTTTCCAAGAACACCCAACAGTTATCTATCTCTTGCTGTTCCTACTTTGTCATTATCCTTGCTCCTGTCCCAAGTAGCTATAAAAACACACTCAAATCATTGTGCTGTCAGTAAAGAGAATTTGGGTATTTCATTGTGAATATCTACTGAATCTAAAACTCTGGGCCCCTCTGTTTTCTGGGCAGTGTGAGGGTTTGTATTGGGAGAGGCAGTAGAGAAGAGTGACAAATGACAGCAAGGACAATGGGAAGCAGAGAAGCAAAGAGAGTGAGAAAGCCCTGTTTTTCACTCAATCACTGTTTATCATTTACTAACTAGACCATGACTTGGGCTGTGTTTCTGTGAAACAGTGGTAAATAAATCATAGAATTTGTTCTCAAGGAGTTAAAAATCTAGTGGGAGCAGTTGTGTACAGACCTTACTGGTAGCCTCACTGATTTCACTGCCCAGAAAATTATACCATATAAGTGGTTGTTAGGCCTCAGGCTGATCTAGTGTTGAGTGTAACTGATAATGGATGAAATCTCCCAGAGCTTGAGCCCTGGGCTTGATTATTAGTTATGCATTGTTGAACACTATGATCATTCTTCCATGCCAGTAGGCTTGCTACCACTGTCCAAGTGAATAACAAATATATCCCTTAGGCAATGGGAGAATCTAATGAAATCCAACACATGGCCAGTTAGAAGCAGTAGGCAGCCATCGTTGACTTTCCAAATTACACAAATATGGCAGCTGGCATTCATAGGCAGAGAAGACCAACACCTTCATCAAATGACTGAAAGAAGCTCAAAACCCATCCTATCGGAGAAATATTCTCTTCAGGCAAACCACAAATTTTTCAGCGCTCCTCTGAGAAAGGTACTTTTACCAGATTAAGTCATCAGATGGCTGGAAAGGAAAAAATCCATGATCCAATCTTGCCCATTATCAGGAATCACCTTAACTAATTAATCTACTATCCTCTCCCCACCCACACCTGCCTATATCCCCACCTATTTCCACATCCATCTCTGCTGACATAGCTGTGAGTTCAAACCCAGGGAGTAATGAGTGGAGCTGTTAATCCTTTATAGAGGAAGGGCATGAAATTTTATTTATTTATTTATTTACCTGTTTGTTTGTTTGTTTGTTTATTCCCAGAAGGCTTAGTGGAGACCCCTGCTTTGGTTGTGGGGACTGGAAAAAAAGTCTTCTCCACCTCACAATTTTGTGAGCTACCATTTCTGCAAGCAACTGTAGAATGTCTGCTTGCTGCAGGCACAAAACTCCCTTGAAGACTCTTGACAATCTAACCCATGACATTTGTCTCTCTATAGCAGCTACGCTAAGTGACATCCAAATGTTGGTAATGAGGAGATATCTGCATACACACTAGTTTTGAAACATAAAGCACTGGAAGAGTTAGGAGCTGTCGGTCACTTTAGCTGTCCTCAGCCCTGTGTTTATTCAGAAATAATTTTCAAGGCTGCAGGAAGTGTTGTTACTAACTGATGAGCAAGTCTGAACAGCAAAAATGAAGAATGATTGATGTTCTTTTAGGTAAGCGGAGAAACTCTTCATCCACTAGAGGCAGCCACCTCTCCGGATGCTGATAAGGTTCTGACATGGAGAGTGAGTGATGAGCGGTGTGCAATGTCTGCTGAAAACAAGAAGCTACAACAATTGAAGTGGAATCCTCTGGACACAAATTCTGTGGCTCCACATAGCACGTTAATTGTCCTGATATCTTGACTTGATCCACAGCAGAAACCTCCATCAGGATCACTTTTACTTTTCTCCTGGAAGAGACTATAAAAGCAAAACCTCACTCTCTGGTAACAAAATCCTCTTTGACTTATGAATTGGTAGGTAATTTTGGAATTTTCAACTCTGAATGTTTAATTCAGTATATTTTCCCCTGTCCTAGGCTACTGTATAAATAGCTAGAATAAAGTATAGGACGGTTAAGAAAAGAAAAAAAAATTTTTTTTAACTATTGGAATCCCAGAAATTCAGATCTTATCTTGGGATTCATGTGAGGAAATCAAAGTCCCTACAATATTCCTCATAGTCAGCTTTCCTGAATGCTGATCTTAGGATTCAGAAAGCCAGCCCAATATAAATCTACCCTTTATTTCTGGCAGTAACAGAAAATTCTTTGCATCATCATTTGTGGACTGGCAGTCTCTCAAGCTATGGTAACTCACTGTTGTTGTTAGGTGCCCTCGAGTCGGGCCCAGCTCATAGCGACCTACATAGGGTTTTCAATGGCTGATTGTTTCAGGATTGCTTCAGGAGTAGTTTGTCACATCCTCTTCCTGTTTTTGCAGTGCTGGGGATCAAACTCAGGTCATCAGAGAGTGGGATGCAGCACTCTACCAACTGAGCTAAACCCCAGCCTCATCACTGTCATTACTCCTCTTAAACTTCCCAGGAAGGGTACCACCTACCCTTACATTCTGCAGCTGCCTGCATGTACACATTCAATGGCATTTGGTGGTGGAGGCACGTTCCATGTGAGGCATGATACTGGCACCAATGTTATGATAGTGAACAAAATCAAAATGCTCTCTCTCTCTCTCTCTCTGGAGCGCTCTCTCTCTCTCTCTCTCTCTTTCTCTCTCTCTCTCTCTCATCTCTATCTCTATCTCTCTCTCTCTCTCCATCCAACAGAAAATAATGTCACTGAGTGTAAAACACACATTTCAATAAGTGCCAAGGAGATAAGTGCTATAAAAAAGGATAATGATGGGCATCTAAAGGAGCCAAGAAGGGCCTCTCTGTGGAAGTCATATTTAAGCTGAAACCTGAAGATTGAACAGAAAAAGTCCAGAAAAGGACAAAGGGAAGTGAATGCAGAAGAAACCTAGGCATATGGAACAGCATATGCTAAGACCTGTGACAGATGAGAGAAAGAGAACAGCACAGCATGTTGACATGACCTATTTTCCTTAGGCAATGGAGGTATTTCAAATTCAATGAATTCCTTCTTTATCTTAAAAGTTTCTGCCTCTGAAAGTACTGTAAATAAGAATTTACTATAAATGCTCATGACTCTCACTCTGGACTCTCGACCCTCTACTCACTTATTAGCATCATTGGTCTCCTTTTGCTGACCTTATCCTCATTTTGTCAAAAAACTTCAGTAAACCAACAGTGAGAAAGAAAACTTGTTAGGATATTAATTTGAGGCTTGTTGTTGTGATTGATGCTGTAGAAGACTTGAAGAATTGGAAAAAGTTCTCTCCCCCCTTTCATGGGAAAAACAGACGGGCCTTTACCTTCTAAGATCTCTTTTCTTTTCTATCTGGTGACAATCAACAGATTCCTTTTGGATCAGAGAACCCCCAGAAGGTCTGACATGCAAAACATTGGCCCCTCAAGAGGAATAAGATTCTAGGCATGGTGGTACGTACCTGGAGTCTCAGTGCTCAGGAGGCAGAGGCAGGAAGGTCAAAAATTAGAGGCCAGCCTAGGCTACATAGTGATACCCTGTCTCTAAAAACAAAACAAAACAAAAACAAATAAAACAGGCAAAAGAAAATGAAGAAAAAAGAGGAAGAAGATACTAGGTTAGGGATTTGGATTGAACCAAATTTGGAACCAAGTGATTTGTCTTCCTGTCAATTTATTAGCATGTGTTTATCATTTTCCCACTCAAAACTCTATAACTGGACATCATGGCCTATGAAATTCAGTCAAAACTGAAGCTTAGCACAGATCTTGTGCTGTTTGGGACCCCAAATCTCCTCCCCAAATATTCCCTCCACTGCCAAATTCATCTCCAATACTAAGTGCTGCTCTGTCAACCTGCCTGTCCTATAATACATCTCAACTCCTCGCCTCCATATCCTTTCCCATCTCCAACTCTCCAATTTTTTACTTCAATTTCACTTATCTTTGTCTCTAATTTTCCTGATGTTCCATAGTACTTATTTCCTATACTATGCAGGCAGTTATTAATTATATTCTCTTCTGTATAGAACAATTAGAGAACAATGTATGTGCTTTTTCTCTTCAACTAAATTGCAGAATGCTTGATTATAGAGGTAAGTCTTATACTCCCTTGAATCTCATCCAATTTCCAATACAAAGCTAGATTTATGGCAAGCACTCAAAAATAAAAACTTTAAATCAAACCAAAACATTTGGCATCCAGTTTGTTCACAGTGCCATGTTTGGTGCTGTAAGGACTTACAAAGGACATATCAGCCTGTCCCACTCTTTGTCATCTCTCCAGCCTCTGTTTGCATATACGTTTTTCTCTTGGTAGCTTTCTAATTTGACTTGAAACACAGATGACACGTGCCTTCTCTGTACTGCTAAAGTAACCTGTAATCCTAATCATGTACTGCTTTATGCATGAGCTCATCTGCTAGGCTTTTCCTCTAGGCTGAAAGCTCCTTGAGGATGGAGACCCCAGTTGATTTATTCATTCCTCAGCCCAATGCCAGCTGTCCCATCGTGGACACTCAGCAACTGTTTCTTGAACAAATGAGTGAAAATTTTACTGACCTCAAGGCACAAATGATCTAGTTATTGAAATAGAAGAAATGCTTAAATATATGTATATATAATGCACATATAAACTAAGTAAGTGTGTTCATAGTTACCAGTGCATCTGTTTAATCATTCACCTCTAAGACTACTTGGGTTTGAATATGCTTTTGATGGATAAAATTCCTCATCATGACAGCTGATTAACTATCTAATATTTTCTAGGTGCCTATCAAGAGCAGATAGCATTTGAAACTTACTAATTCCCACCTTTAAGTTGCAAGAACGTAATGCAGATTACATCAGAACAGCAGTTTATTCATTTATTTTTCCATTGAACAAATGGAGTATCTATCATGTACCAGGCATTGTAGGAAGTGCCAAAGATTTAACAGTGGGGAGGGAAAGCACCACATTTTCCTCACAACGTTTCTGCTCCAAAATAGAGAGACAACCCAAGAATCCAGTTTCTCTTGGCTTAGCATCTTTTCCACAGTTGCCTAAGTTCTTCAGTATTTGTGATATGAATTTGACTATGAAGCTTCAGGTATCAAATGAAATGTGATCATTATGTCTAAATTTCTCTAACTTACTCTCTATATTGTTAATTGGGAATATCTTTCATGTTACCATACTATTAGTTATAATTTAGATATCTGTCTCATTTACATGAAAAAATCATAAACTCCTGAAGGCCAGGGTCTCATTGTGTCCCCAAAAGCAGCATGCCTTGCATGCAAGAGGAAATGCTTCTTATTTTACAGAAAATCTTTTGGACTTCCTTTCAGGACCCATCCTGAAAACAACTGCTGCACCTAATACATCAACAGGGGTTCACCATGATGAATGATTTTTTTGTGTGTTTGCACCACAAAAAATAAAATGAGGAACTTAATTTCCAATTGATCCTATTAAATCTCACTCCCAGAATTTCAACACATTTCAACATTAAAGGAAAGTATGCATTTCATTATTATCGATTAAGACTCACCTAAAAGAAAATAGACAATGAAAAATACTCACAATCCAGAGGGAAAACTATAGGATTGTGAGTGGGAAAATGTGCAAGCAAGATATTAAACTCCAGAAAATTCATTTTCTCATTCAGTAAGGTCCAATGCTTTAGTTGAGCATAATGTGCGCTTCTGTAACCCCAGTCCTAGGGAGAGTTAGGCAGGAAGATTTAGAGTTTGAAAACAATCTGGTCTACACAGTGAATTTGAGGTCAGCCTGGGCTCCATAGTCAGACCCTGTCCGAAAAAACAAGAACAAAAATACAACACAAAACAAACAAAAACAAAATAAAACAGGGATCAACACCTTGGTGCTTTAAGGGAGATCTCTGCCCTTGTAGGAATAACAGGGAGTGGCTATTATGGCAGTATGACCCCAATAGGTGCATGTGGGCTGTGGAAGGAAAGACAGAAAGCAAGTGCCCTTCACCATAACCACTCTGGAGTTTTCATGTCTCAACTATGCAGGAAAGTGTGTTTTTTTGCCATATCATACCCTATATTCTCAGCAATTCCTTGCTTGGAGAATGAGAGTACTTGGCTGTAAAGGAAGGATTGAAGTGATTATTCATTGTAAATACTGGTATTTCCAAATGGTCTACTTTACTGGCCATTCTCTATTTAATGAGAAAAAAATTATTAAAATATTATTACGACACACCAATATTTTAAACTGTGGTTTTTAAACTCTGCTCCCAGAAACCTTAAGATTTTGCAAACATGACCCCTCCCCAGGGACCCTGAGTGGTAGTGGGTAGCCTTAAAGGAGAGACCTAACGAGTTCTCCAGTCTTGCCACACTCTCTTCAACTTGATGTTGTTGTTATTTTTATTTTTGACTTTAGTATGAAGTACGAAGTAGTATGAAGTATGAAGTAGTATGAAGGGAAGAGAATTGTGCTGTTTTATAAGTGTACAAACCAGTGGTTTAAGACATGGAAAACTATAACATAAACCATGATTTTTATCTACTTCTGTTTGAAAAGCATATAGAATTTCAATGACATGCAGTACTAGATGCAAAGGATTTTTTTTTTTTTTTGGCCTTTATTTATGCAAGTTAGTGTCATGAAGATTACTTCTTTAGTAGGTCAGGGTACTAAGTGATACTGTGGAATAAACATTTAGGAAATGCAAAGCTGCTTGTCAAAACAACTTAATATCGCTACTTAGTTTTCTCCAAGAAGATCCAATGGAACTGGATGTCACTGTCAAATACTATTTCCTAGCAGTGGAAGCAGAACTCATATTGAAGTAAAACATAGACCAATTTTGACAGGAAACCTAAATATATCGAGTGTTTATGTAAGATAAATGTGTGCCCATTTCTAAAAGTGGTTTAAAATTCAACCGAACTAAGATACCATACTATTAGCTATTTGAATTCTATTTTTTAATTTACTTTTTAATTGACAAATAAAATCATATGAATAGTGTACAATATGGTGTTTTGAAGTATTTGTACATTGTGGGTTGTGTAAATCCAGTAATTAACATATGCATTACCTCACATAGCTACAATTTTTGTGATGAGAACACTTATCTATTCTCTTAGCATTTTCAAGAATATAATATATTGTTATCATATCATACTTTATTTGAATTCTCTTATGCATTTTCACATCCTCCTAGTGCCTGCTGTGAGCTATTGCTACAGGGAAATTTAGATGTGTAATTCCCATTAACAATATGACAGAAACAGCAACTGTGTAACTAATTTCCCACATTGTATGTGTCTTCTGCTCGCACTACATTGAACACATTCCTTTATGAGTCTGAAAGGAAGCAAACAGCACACCACCACTCTGAAAAGCAGAGTGAATTCAGAAATTCCTCTGATTGTGTTGGGCACCAGAAATGGGGTCGAGTCTTAAACATTACACGTGCTGTGGGCTAGAGCCATTATCTCTATGTATGCACAGGATACTAATGCTGACATCTAATTAGCATTATGAAACTGATTAACTTTCAATAAGGTCAGCACAAAACAGAGGAATACATCTTGATGCAATCTAGCAGGTCATTTATTTAATAAATTAAAATACTTAAGAAGGGAATATCAGCCTGGCATTTTCTCCGGTCTGTTCTTTTTGGTGAACAACTGAATTGCAGAGAAAATTCAAAGAGTGGATGCACCACTACAATAAAAGCTCTGTAATCAAAACAGAGAGCATAAAAACACTTGAGCATTGTCTAATGGACAATTTATCATCCAAACAGATGCATTCATTAAGGGAAAAATTACCTTCAAATATCAGTAAAATAAATTGGGTCTATTCTGAATTCTTATTTCTGCAACAACAGTGTTCCAAAGTATGGAAACAAGTATATAAAAGCTGCTTCAGTGCAGGAGCAGGACATTTTAGGCATTTAAGTTTATTGTGCAAAGCTGTTTGAACTGCTTGAAGATGGTAAATCAAGCAAATATGGAACATTCCAGCTGATAATGTCTTTCTAGGCCAATTACTTCTCTCCTATATTTCAAAAACAGAGACCGTTTTGTTACTTTGTGGCTATTGTCATTATTAATGCTGCAACTACTACTACTAAGAAATCATTTTCTGCTTTGCAGTAGCAGCGTGGACTCCAATCACTCATCACAGTATCCCCTTCTGTGACAGGGAAACATATCTCTCCAGCACAGACCTGGAAGATTGGCCCCCTCACGCTGTCTCTCCTTATGTGAATTCCTGGTGCTGAGCTCACAGTCAGATGACAGAGGGAATCGCTCTGTGCAGTTGGTGGCCTGAGCTGTGTGCTCCACTAGTTTGTGCGTTGCTCTGAAATTAACACTGAGAAGCAATACTATAGTTGCCCTAAGGCAGGAATACAGCCACTAAATGGAATAAAGAACTTTCATAAATAAACAGGCTAAGCAGTAGCTCACTGTGTTGTGGCCCTCAGGCACATGGGAAGCTCCTTTTTTTCCCTGTGAGTGAACTTACAGAGAGCTGCTCCAGATATCCTGGTACTGATGACAATAATGATGATCATGGCTGTTGCTTAATGAGTGCCTACTGTGTACCAAGCACTCATTACCGCTCTTGCATGGTCTCTTTTCCTCACAACAATCCTGCCTGTGAATTTTATTGCCATTGTACAGATGAGGAAACTGAGATTCAAAGTCTTTTTACTTCATATGTTCCCCCTCTGATTACAGAGCCCCGAACATAGAAATGTTCTAAATAATAAAATAGGCTAATACACATTTGTACCATTTTATTTTACATAGGATAAAATGAAATCAGCAATAGGTAAAGTGTATATCATCAGTTTGAGACTGACAGGCTACTGTTTGGATAACTCATCTATGGTTTTAGTGTGTTGAATGAGCCTGCCTCACACTAAAAAGAAGGCATTATAGTGACAGGAGCAAGGACTTTGATGTCAATCTAACCTAAGACTGTAGCTGGCTGTTTGATCTTTGGGAAACTAGTTAACTTTTCTGATCTTTCTTTCTTTATTTGTGAAATAATAGCAATAATAACAGCTTTGACAATTGTTAGAATTTATTACTTACTAAATATTTGCTGCTCTGCACTCTCTGAGGACTGGAGTCCAATCCCCTGCACCACAAAAAATGGGAGAAGAACTGGGCAGCCCACTCCTGAAGAAATCCCAAAAGACAATCAGCCATTAAAAACCCTATGAGGGTCACTATGAGTCAGACCCAACTCAACAACACCTAAAAACAACAACAAATATGAAATACTTTCTAAATCTTTTATAATACAAAACTCACTTAATCCAATGGACAACTGTATTATTAACTCCTAATGATAAAACTGGGTTATAGAGAGGTTGTATAATTTGCCCACGGTGACATAGCTAGGAAGTGCCAGAACAGACATTGTAGCTCAGGTATTCTGATTCCAAACCCTAGGGCTATACTATATTGTTCTTCTCTGCTTACATGGCTATTTTAAGAACCAGAGATTACAAACGGTATATTAAATAAATGTCCATATGCAATATGGCTTATTGAGACTGTGCCCATATGTTTATGAGATTAAATACCAATATATCACACATAATAATAACTCTATTGTGTTGATAGTGTGGTGAAAGTTGACTTAGTGTTATGTTATAAAAGAAATAAATCTTCATTCAAAATATATATATGAATGAGATAAAATGGTATGGTCGTAAGGGAAAGAGCAATGTCATGGGCATCTTGCTAGCCTAGAAAACAGTAGTGTGTATTTGGAAAACACCCAGAAAATTGACTCAACTTGTATTGTAATAGGGGAAGAATAAGCTTAACCATTGTGTTTATATTTCAGTCATCTCTTCATTCAATTGTGTACCAAGCCCTGGGAGATGCAAAGATGAATTTCACTTGACTTCCATCACTGGGAAATTCATAATCTGGTAATAATAACAATGTGGATAAGAATTAAAGTATAATTTTAATTGATATAGCTGTGATATGGAGAGTGGCTTATTCTGCCCAGGGATATTAAAGAAGAGCTCTCTTCAAGAAGGAAGTTTTTTAGAACTATCATGAAGGATAATTAGAAAGTTTCTAGTTAGAGAGAACTGGATGTATAACAGTTATATCAAGGCAGCTCAAAATGTCAAAAAAAAATTAAAGATAGTAAGAGATTGCGTTTAGTGTACTTACAACCCAACCTATATAAATTCCTGGAGCATAGGATATATACTGATAAGTGGGGAGCCAGTATGACTTCTAAAATTGAGATTAGAAAAGTAAACTGCTCAGTTTTTTAAAAAACTTATACACTATGCTAAGAATCTTATACTCCACCTATAGACACAGCGAACAGAGCCATTGACATTTTCTAATTAGGGGATGAATATGATGAGATTTATGATTTACCAAAATAACTAGCAGGGAGATCAGCTAAAAAGGCCACTGAGAAAAAATAGAACTTGACCTAAGGCAGAGGCATGAAGATAGCCACAAGCCCATAGCTGGGTGTGGAAGACCCATGGGAAGTGGAGAAGTCTAGGATGACTATCAAGTTTCTCACTTGGATCCCGGGTGGTTTGTAATGTCGTTAGTGAAAGTAGGGGACAGTGGAGGAAGAGCAGCTTTGGAGGGTAGATAAAGGGTTTGGCTATTAACATATTCATTTTGACGTGTTCGTGGAAAATTCATCTAGAAATGTCCATTTGAGCTCAGGAGGGATCAAGGGCTGATGATAAAGATTTAGTCGCTATCAGCATGCAGGTGGGTGTCAAAGACAGGGCAGTGGGACTCATCAGAAATGGTAGAGACATGTAGCAAAAAAATGAGGAAGTCTTATTTCAGCACTGCCACTTTCAACTGCTCTTCTACAGTATCCATAAGTGAACAAGCTCCTACCAGTTCCAGTTCAGTATTTTAAAATTTCACATTTCTGTGTTTGTAAAATCCTTGTAAGTTGTCGGGAGGCACGTGTGTTGCCTTCTGCACAATGCCCATCCCAGCTCGTCCAGCCTCTTCAGCATAGGCATCTTGTAGGCAGAGGGATGAGAGAAGATATGAAATGATATCCTTTGTTATGAGGACAAGAACTGACTTAGAAATGACTAGGTTAGTGTGGCACATGCAAGTCACAGGCCCACTGTGGGGGAAAAGTCTGAGGACTAGTTTTGTTTTCTCACACATGGAGAAGTATGTTGTTGTTAGGTGCCGTCGAGTCGATCTCCGACTCATAGCGACCCTCTGTACAACAGGGGAAACACTATTGTCAGTGCTTCTCTGCTGTTCATAGGGTTTTCAATGGCAGATTGATTTTTGGGAGGGGGTTGCCAGGTCCTTCTCCCAAGCCTACAGCTTCTGGTGTTCCCTGGTGGTCTCCCATCCAGGTACTCACCAGGCCCAACGCTGCTTAGCTTCTGAGATCTGGCAAGATCGGATGCCACAGGGCTACAGCTGCAGGCTGGAGAAGTATAGCCCCTGGTTTATACATACAGTGGCTCGGTGATAATTGGGCAAGTCACTTCTTTGGGCTTTTCTTTCTATCTTTGCCTAATGATGGGTTGAACTGGAGGATGTCTAAAGTATGTCATGGTGTCTTAGTGTGTTTTCTGTTGCTATAATAAAATACCTGAGATGGGTAATGTAGTAAGAGCAGAAGTTCCTTTGGCCCATGGTTCTAGAGGACAGAGAGTTCAAAAGAATGGTCCTGGCACCTGCTTGGAGTTTTGTGAAGGCCTTTTTGCTGCATCAGAGCATGGATAAGAGCATTGCAAGGCAAGACAGGGCAAGAGCACTAGCTGGAGTCTCTCTTCCTCTTCTTTTCAAGCCACAAATGCCATCACGGGGCACTGCTCTCCTGACCTTATCTATTTCTAATTACTTCCCAAAGGTCTCAACCTCCAGATGTCATTAACATAGGAATTTTGGCATCAACTTTCCAACACATGGACTTTGGGGGACATATTCAAGCCATAGCACACATGGCCCAACTTTTCAGAGTTATACTGCAATTCCAAAATTTTAGTACCTTAACAAACACATAAAGAATTTTATTTCTCACACTCAGTTACCTGTCTCTCATGGGTTGGCTTTGAGGATTCTGTTCCCCGTGGTCTTTAGGACCCTAGCTAATGGTGACTTCACACTTTATAGCTCTGGAATGTGTAACCTCTCCTCACCAGAACAGAGAGAGGAGGGGCTCTGGAGGGTTGAGAACAGGTGACAAAATGCCATTTCCATTGACAGTCCACTGCCCTGAAGTAGTCATGCAGCCCTCTTTCCTTCAAGGAGAACAGGGAGGAAGTGCAGTTCTTCCTGTCCTCAGAAGTAGATGAGCACTTCAACTCTCCAATATCTGGAGCAAGCAAATAAACATACCAACCAATCAACCATAAGAGCATGCTCCTATGTGCCTTTCTGGTGGGGACTCTGTGCAGTGAGTGAACAAAGGTAGTTATCAAGTCAAAATGAAAAGAATCTGTTTATTCTCCCATTTCTCCACAGTCCTCTTAAGGGAAAAAGAACCTCTCAAATAATTACAGTGTTAGCTCTTAGCTTGAAGAACAGACTGCAAGTCTCCATTTGGTTTGTTTTATAGGGTTCTTTCTTTAAAATAAGTAGGTAATTTCCACCAAGCAAGGTTTTTTGTTTGGGTTCCTTATATACTTAATGTCCATTTCTAAACTTGAAGGTTTTATTCTGTGTAAGAACCTAATCACATTTTAGCAATAGCTACATTACATAACACGGAGTGCTTTGATTTCTCCCATCTAAGTTGAAAAAGTTGTCACAAAACACCAACAGATTCAAAACAGCTCTCAAAATGACTTTTGTTAAAGGCAGATTCCTGAACTATTCATCTGTGTTAAAATGCATTTTGCCTTGAATCATATGTCATGTTGCCAGCAAAGAGTTGTTTCCATGCCAACTCGTTTACAACACAGGGGGAAAAAATCAAAGCTACTAACATCTGGAAGATGTCAGTACTGATATAAGCCACTTACAATGAAAAACACAGCGCTGCAAGTGTCTGCCAAAGAAACCCTATATATGGGGGTAACATTTTATAATATATTCTCCAAACAATACATTACTCTTTATTTTAGGGGGCTTGTTTTCTTTAACTAAACTCTATTCCAGAAAAGGCTTGCAGAGAGAAATAGTTAATATGCTGCTATGCAGTGTTTTTCTTACAAAGCTAGCACATTTTTCTGACATGAGTCTTTTCACAAGCCACTTAATTTCATGAATAGTCTTAAAAGTGGAACAGGAAACAATTTTTTCACTTTCTATACTTTTCACTTTCATCTGTGGTTCTGCAAAGTTTCATTTCAAATAAAGACTCTATCTGTGAGATAAATGAGATCTTATTGTGGTTGTTAGGTGCTGTCCAGTCAGGTCCGACTCATAGCAACCCTACGTACAGCAAACACTCCCCAACACTGTGCCATGCCCAGCACTATGTCAGTTCTTCTCTGCTATTCATAGGCTTGTCAATGGCCAGTTGTTTAGGGACTGGGTTGCAGGGTCCTTCTGTCAAGCCTACAGCACCTGGTATTCCCAGGCAGTCTCCCACCCAAGGACTAACAAGGCCCAATCCTGCTTAGCTTCTAATATCTGACAAGATTGAATGCCAGGAGAGTATGGCTGCAGATAAATGAGACCTAGCATTTCAAATAATGGATTTCAGGACTAACAATTACACCATACTTTCTTCTCTTTCTACATATTTATGTTTCTCTTTATGCATATGTCTATGTGTGAGAATGTGTATGTACTCATGTGTATCTGTCTATAAATCTTTAAATAAAATACATAGTTTATTTTCTAAGTAATAAAGTATAGTATAGGTCAGAGTGGCTCCTTGGACACAGTACCTTATGATCAAATAACCTAAGGACAATTCACCTTCAAGAAGCTGCCTAATGCTGTCAGAACAGCTCAGGTCTTTCCACAGATAACAGGGACTCACTGAACATATTTAATTGATAGTAGAAAAAAAGAGATATTTCATATCCTGACTTAAAAATGGAACACAAGTTTGTACTAAGACTTTAAAAATCATAAGCATACATAAATCATTTTGTGCTCCTTACCCCTGCTTACTCAAGCAGGACTTCAGAGTCTTCTCTTGTCATCCAAATATAGCCAAGTATTTCTGTCTGCAGAATATACTTCATCTATGAGCTCAAGAAAACTCCACTCAGCTAAATGTCAACAATGTCTTCCCTTCCTCCTCCTCCTCTTCTTCCTCTTCTTTTTCTTCTTCTTTCTCTTCCTCTTCCTCTTCTTCTTCTCCTTCTTCTTCTCCTCTCCTTCTCCTCCTTCTTCTTCTTTTTCAGTACTAGGAGGTTGAACCCAGAGCCTTACACATGTTTTCTAAGTGCTCCATAGCTGCCTTTCACCCCCAGCCCACTTTTTTACTTTTTAAATTTTGAGATAGGGCCTTGCTAAGTTACATAGACTGTCTATGGCATCAAACTTGCGAACCTCCTACCTCCCTGCCTCTGCCTCCTGAGTTGCTGGAATTACAGGCATGTGCCACTGAGCCCGGCTCAACAGTGTCTTTCTTCTGTTGCTGCCCTGTTCACCTTCGCTCCAGGTGCTCTTCTGCCAGACATTAGGTTGCTACCAATCATTTCTGCCTCTTACTAACAAATGAGGGGCTGGGATTTAGCTCAGTGGGTAGAGCGCTGTGCTGTAGTCTCTGAGGCCCCGAGTTCAATTCCCAGCACCGCAAAAATGGGAGAAGGGTCTGGCAATCCACTCCCAAGGCAATCCCGAAGCACTCAGCCATTGAAAACCCTATGAGAGTTGCTATGAGTCGGATACCGACTCGACGGCACCTAACAACAACAACTAACAAATGAGGGTTTCAGTGAGCCACAGGTGCACCAGTGTCTCTTGCAGGGCAGGGAAGAATCTCCTTGTTAGTGTCTCCTAGTTCCATTCAGAATATTTGATGAAACCATTTCTAAGGGCTTAAATTTAATTTTTTTTCTTTTAGAGCCAGGTACTATGGCACTTGCCTATAATCCCAGCAACTCAAGAGGCTGAGGCAGGAGGATCATGAGTTCAAGACCAGAGGCAGCATGTACAATTTGGTGAGATCCTATTTCAAAATTAAAAAGAGGGGAAGGGTGCTGGGGATGCAGCTCAGTGGTAGAGCACATATCAGCATGAGCAGGTCCCTTGGTTCAACTCCTCAGTACTGAAAAAATAATTTTGCTTTTAATGGAACTCATACCTCATACATGATCCTGTTGGGACCTGGGCCAGTGCAAATGCATTAAATAAGTTCCTAGTTTCCAACTCCCAGCCTCCACACCCAGCCTCTCTCACTGCTTTCTGAATCAGAATAAAAGTTCAGAAACAGTCCCTCTACTGCCTGCCTAGTCTTCTCATCTCAGCTAATCAAAGCCAAGCAGTACTTCAGAGAAACTAGACCTATATCACCTGACTACATTCAGGTGGTAAATAGGCTTAATTCATCCAGGAAGATTTTTTAAAATATTTGTGCCAACCTTGAATTCTGACAGATTGTACACCACTCCCATAATTTTTGGTTTCTCCTGAGAAATTGGAAGCTCTTATAATTTGCTCAAATTCTCTCATGGTAGCAGTCAGGTAGAGCAGAGCAATGTTCCCTGAAAGGGCATATGTCCCCCAGTGTGCAACAGCCCTTAGTGCGCCTATAACACAAACATTATTTAACATTACCCTGGCACTGATGGCTCCCTAATAGAGTTCTAATGTATTTTTCTGTGCCCTATCTCTATCAAAACTAGAAAAATGGAGAAAATAAAGAGGAGTCCTTATATTTAAAGAAACACACAAGAGAAAGACCACTATGGTTAAATATGTGTGCTTGTGAGCTTGTGGGTTTGTGTATGGGAAGAATATTATAACATGGTTAATAAGTAGAATGCATAAATCCCAATATTTTTTAATAAATTGCCCCATCATCCTTTTATAATTATCTTGATTCAGCCTCTGACCTGAAAGACTGATAGATTATCTGCAACCATGTCTGGCTCTATAAGTACTTCAGATAAGTAGCTACCTATGCATTATGATTTAAGGACCAATGAAAGTCGCCATATTCATCAAGAATCTCCAAACAGCTGAGGCATGCCTTGTCTTCACACCTTCAGCAACAGCACAGTGCAATTGTCACTATTACAGTCATACTTAAAAAAAAAATAGACGCAGAAAGTTAAAACTAAAAAGCAGATTTATTACTTGATGACAGTTTCTAGTCTTTCATTTCTGAAATTCATTCAACAAGTATGCATTGAGCTCCTCTCCATGCTTGGCAGTGTTGTACTCTCTGTGCAATTATGTTTACTGTTATTTATGGAAAACTGACTACATACTGGGGGCTTTACCAGTCCCTTTCCAGATACTGCATGACTTATAATCCTCCAAGGTAATGATTATCTTCATCTTACAGTAGGAAAAGTGATGCTCAAGAGGCTAAACAAATGGCCCAAAGATACACGTTGTAAATCGGATACCACAACTCAAACCACGCTGGTTTAAGTTTAAAGGGAAATCGTTCCATCTGAGAATTGTTCAGCCAAATGGCTGTCTGTATGTTGCTCTGTGTTGAATACTGTACACCCTGACTGGCAGAGATGGCTTAGTTGAAACCACTCATCATTTCCTGCATCATCTAGAAGAGACTCATCTACAAACGAGGTACAATTCATTCACCCAACAGAACCTACCTTGCTTGTTAAGAGGGTTTTATTTTTAAGTTCTAAAATAGCCTCAGGATTTTACAATACTGGAAAGCAGCTGGCATTTTGTAATATTCTGACTCCAAACTGCATTCTGCACTACAGTATGTCAGTTCCCTTCCATAATGTTTTAATTGGCATCTTACAGAAACTTTAACCTCTGCATGTTAATAAATAGTAGCGGAAACCGTATGTAATAGCACAATGGAAAAACATAATAAAGTTACTCATTACCCTTGACTCTTCTGCTCCCTTGCCCTTGTTTCCCTCTGCACGTGGTCAGAAATTGAATTGATATTGAATCTGCTTCACTTGTGTAATACTATTCATACATGGTTTTGTAATTCATTCACTTCACTCACAGTTCACCTTTTGTCATTTCAATCACTTTAAATCTGCTTTGGCTTCCTTCACATTCAATCTACTAAGTTCCTGAGCATGAGGAGAGGATTTATTAACTCTACTTTCTTGGTTTCTTGTTACAGTAGGAATAATCTCATCAGAAGATGGGCTTATATGTTGACAACATTGCTATTCTTTGAAATAAGGCCTGGACAGGAGGTATATACTTTCCTGCAGTGGCCGTTCCAAAGCTGGCATGCAATACAGAGCCTTCAAGTAGCCAAATGTGTGGGCTCTGTAATCGTTTGACAGAGGTCACATCCATGTTCTGCACAGGAATTTGGGTAACTCAGCCTATGTGCCTGCATTTCTTCATCTGCACAATGCTCATGGCAAGAGTATTATTTTCACAAGATTATTTTGAGAATAGAATGAGAATATACATCAAGCATTAGTTCATAATATATATTAAACATATATATGTAGGTGTGTATATGTGTATATATGTATGTATGTATGTGTGTATATATATACATGTATGTATGTATGTGTATATATATAATATATGTATATATTATATATATGAGGCTTTTTATTGTTGTTGTTATTGTCTGTATGTTTATTAAATTGTTGAAGTAATATTTTTTTCAGGTCTTTTCCATTTTTTATAAACTTATTCCAAAAGAACACAAGTTAGTTCTATCCCTTTATGGCTCCACTACAGTAATACTAGTTATGTTGTTGTTGTTGTTAGGTGCCGT
>VMDO01031505.1:0-20024 GCA_007922755.1 Pedetes capensis
TTAAATTTTTAAATTTCCCCTCAGTACTACTTCCAGAATTTGATCTGTAAGCTTTCATCATAATTTGAGTATAAATAGTTAATGGCTTCTCTTATGTCTTTTTGTTTAACCAGCCCAAGTTGTTTTTAGTAATGAGTTTTAATTTTCAGCAATGTGGAAAATGGAATTTTTAAAGATATCACTTATTATTTATTTCTGTTTTTCTTGCATTGTGATCAGATCAAAAGTCTATATGATACTGATGCTTTGGAATTAATGGAAACTATTTTGTGGCTTAGTGCATGATAGGTTTTTTGTTGTTGTTGTTGTTAGTAATATACTACATATGCTTGGAAAAAAGTGTTCTTTTAGTATATTGGATAAAAAGATTTCTGTTATTGTTGTTGTTAGGTGCCATTGACTCAGTTCTGACTCATAGCAACCCTATGTACAATAGAATAAAACATTCTGCGACACTGTGCCATGTCAAGCACTGTCAGTGCTTCTCTGCTATTCATAGGGTTTTCAAAAGCTGATTGTTTGGGGAATTGATTTGGGAGTGGGCTGCCAAGTTCTTCTTCCATTTGCGGTACTGGAGATCAAACCCAGGGGCTAAGAGTGCACAAAGCAGTATTCTTCCAACTGAGCTTAAACCCTAGCCCCCCAAAAGATTTCTGTTGTTGTTGTTAAGCGCCATCAGGTCAGTGTCCAACTCATAGCTACCCTACATACAGCAGGTGAAACACTATTGCCAGTGCTTCTCTGCTATTCATAGAGTTTTCAATGGCAGATTGTTTATTGGGAGTGGGTTGCTGGGTCGTTCTCCCAATCCTACAGCACCTAGTGTTTCTAGGCCGTCTCCCATCCAAGTACTAACCAGGCCTGACCCTTTTTATCTTTGGAGATCTGATGGGATTGGACACCACAATGGTATGACTGTAGACAAAAAGATTTCTAGATAGCTATGAATCAAGCTCATTCTTTCTCAAATACTTTTAGTTTTTGGTTTTCCTTACAGTCATTTCATCCTTCCTTGTGGTTCCTCTATCCTCAATGAAATCTAAAGGCTTTTATATTTTCACCAATGGCATCTGTAGGATTTGCAGAAAGAGCCAGCAACTAACTCCTACAGATGGTGACAGTCCTCCATTCTTGGACTTTGACCCTTTTTTGTTCTTATTGATATTACAGCTCAATTTTGGTTGCTTATATGTTTCCATTTAAACTCTTATAGGAGAGACAAAGGGGACTTAAAGAGACTCACATGAAGCATTTTTATTTTATCAATAGAAAAACTGAGACCTGGAGAAGTTAATTAACTTTTCTAAAATCCTACAAGTAGTTAATGTAGTTAGTTTGTCTGATTAATTAATCTGATCTGTTAACACTTCTTTCAACTTGAAGCTGAGGATGAAAATGTCTTCACAGACCTAGTGATAAAATATGGTAATACTTGTGAAAGTGTCTTTTCAACAATGAAGTGTTTTACAAAGGTAAAGAATTCTTGTTAGAGTTCGGTACAATTTTCCTGAAAGCAGAATTCTGCTGAATGCCTGATGCATCTATTAACTATTATTGCTATGTATCAGACATATTGTTAGGATTTTCTACTTCAGAAAGGGTGAAATATCCCAGCTTCTCAGAACTTACCCCTTAGTAGAGAAGGCACATATGTAAATGAGAAATCTAGCAGAGAGAGATCATTGTTGTAAGAGAAGAAACCTGTATATAGGTTGGAGGTTTTCTGGTGGAGGGAATGACCACTCTACCAGGTCAGGAGAGGCTATGACAGATCATACTTTGTGACTTCTCTGAGGCAACAGTGCATCCTCTTCTTGAAGTGACCATTTCTTCATTGTTTTCTACTGAACAACAACAGGAAATTACAAGTCCTTTGGTATTTCTGCAAAATATTGTGTGAGTGGAGGTGTAACAAAAGAAGTTGTAGGGTTAAGCTGTGCTTGGCTTTGGAGAGCCTTATGGATCTTGCAGAAAATGAGAAGTTACTAGGTTTTAAACAGGAGAATATTTATGTATCGGTGTTTTTGATGCCTTAAGTATATTGAAACATCATTGGAATACTCCTGCATAGACTAGGTATGTTTATTTGTTGGTTGACATTTACAGGAAAAATTTTCATTATTGTTAGACTTAGGGTTCCCATTACTTTTTACTCATGGTTATGCCTCATCCATGTAATATCATTTTCCTTGTTAAGCTGTAATAAGAGTGAGATATCAAAAATACATGTAAAGAAGAAGAGTGAAGAAACGTGTGGAGATCATGAAGGAAGTTAGGAGAACCAATTATGTTCTCCAGACTTGTCAACCCCTATCCTTCTTCCAGAAATTTTCTTTTATCTATTGTTTCTAATCCCTCTCTCTTTCCTCCCCCTTCTCTCCTTTCCTGTCTCACTCCCTCTCTTTTTTCCTTTCTTTCTTTTCTTATTTCTTTCTCTCAATACAGAGCATGGTTCTATTTATTTATTTAATTTTATATTTAATTTTTTATATTTTGGGATAGGGAATCGCTGTATAGCCCAGTCTGTCCTGGAACTCACTATGTAGACCAGTCTGGCCTTGAGCACATGTAGATCCCGTGTCAGTATCCTGAGTGCAGGGATTACAAGCATGTGCCAGGATGCCTGGCTTCAAATCATGGTTCTGTAGTTTTATTTCCTTCTTGTTAATCTCTTTGGATGAAGACAATATTACACCTACCTAATATACCTTGCAAAGAACTTACTGGTAAATCATGAGGTATCTGGGGCTCATTCCAGGTTGGTCAGAGCTCTCAGCTTCCTCACTTGGCATTTATTGCATTTCAGTAGTTTATACCTAACTTATTTAATAGGAAGAACAGTTCATTTTCAAACAATAAAATTATTTTCAATCTCAAAATTGTTTTCTCAACCACTACACCAAAGAAATTCCATAAGCACCACAATCTTGAAAAATCAATGATTTTTTTAATGGTACTTCCAAATTTCTGCCATTAGTTGTATTACTTGAATTACTTGTATTACTGTAATTATATATCTACCCAGAATGATAGTCCTTGGCTTATTTTTTTTGTCCATGTGCTTTTATAGTTATATAGAAGTGGTAGTGATAACTTGGTTATTGTTCTAAATTTACCTGACATTTTATGTTGTATTTTTGTTTTGTATTGTTCCAAATTTGCATTGCAGTTCTTTATTTCTAATTTTATTTAGTTTCTTTTGTTTGAATTAATCATATTGCATTATAATATCAAATGAGTAGAAAATTTATTCTCCACCAAAATAATATGAAATTATAATATCATACTACTGAAAATTGTGAAAAAATGTTTATTTTTAATTTGCTTCTTTAATAATTTTAAAGCTATTATTCTATTTTCTTTTTTAAAATTGAGAAGTCAAGAAGTGTGGTGCTTTGTGTGTGTGTGTGTGTGTGTGTGTGTGTATGTGTTTGGGGAAAACTCTTAGATATTCATTGATTCATTCAATTTGTAAGTAGGCAAAATCAAAACTCATTTCAAGAGTCTTAATACATTGATCTTTCCTCTTTACTATTCTGCCATTTATAAAATTAATATACTCTATCAATTGCCTTGATGTCTGAAAGTTAAGCAAAATAATTTTAGGTTGTCAAATCTAGTTTACTATTAAAGTTGCAAAGGCACAGATCAGGGCAAGTGGATAGCATTATAAATTTTGTCATTATAGGTGAGTAATTTTATGTGTTTGGAATCAAGGTATGAATGATGGAATTTATAATAGCATAACCTTTTGACAGAAATTTTAAACAAAATTATGATTTTTTTTATTGGGCCAAAATACTTTTTTAAAAATTATGGTGTTGGTTTGCCCACTCCACTTCTTTTATGGCTCACCTATACTAACTGCATTAGTCAGCTTTCTATTACTATAACAAAATACCTGATGCACTAACTGCTAGGGGCTGGGTTTTAGCTCAGTTGGTAGAGTGCTTACTCTGTGTCCTCTGGGTTTGATCTCTAATACGGCAAAAATGGGAGAAGGACCTGGCAACCCACTTCTAAAACCAATCATCTATTGGAAACCCTATGAATAGCAGAGAAACACTGACATAATTCTGGGCATGGCACAGTGTCAGCGAGTGTTTCACTCTGTTGTCCATAGGGTCACTATGAATTGGACCCAACCACATGGCACCTAACAACAACAACAGCAAAAACAAGAACTAACTGCTAATGGAAAAAAGGCTTATTTTGGCTCATTGGTCTGGCATTTCATTCTGAGATCAGGGAGCCCCAGGTGCTCTGGTGAGAACAGCACATCACGGCAGGCAGCATGTGGTAGAGTGAACTGCTTACATCATGAGCCAGGAAACATAGAGACTATGAAATTGAAGGTCCACAATCCTTTGAGGGCACACCCCCTCAAGTCTCCCACTAGACCCCATCTCTGAAAATTCCACCATCTCCCGATTGTACCACCCTGAGGACTAAGTCTTCACCACGTGGACCTTTGGGAGACACTACCTGTATTTAAGCCATAGCAATAATAAAGCTCATTTTCTTTAGATCATACAATGATGGAGATGGAAATGCCAGCCAGTGTTCATATCTTTTACTGTCTTGAATTATGAAGATAGAAACCTTTTCCAAGTAAATGAATATTTACCCAGTGTTTAAGAAAATACCAACATGTTGTAAAGTGTCCTTTTAATTCTGTGTCTGTAAACATGCACTTAATTAAGCTTTTAGAAACACAACTAAGATGTGATATTGGAATTTTTGCAGCATTTAATCTGAAGAAATGATATGATCATATTCTTGATTATTACAGGCAAATTATGATATAGGTCATAAGGTACTTATAAAAACAAGATGCTCCAAGAGAACAAAGTGATATGGGTACCTGTAGCTTAGGCCCATCAGAAGGGCTTTGTGGTAGAAGCATTATAGTACATATTGAAGGATCTATTGTATTGAGTTTTAGAAGGACCAGGATAGGTGGTATGGATTGAAGGTGAAGGACATGTAGGAAACAAAGGCCTAGAGTTCCTGGAGTGTGTGACCCAGTCAAAGAGGGAGTAAAATCAAAGGTAAGGAAGCTGTGAGAGGTAGGTCTATACATAAGCAGAGACAGAATAGAGACCAAGGCAATTGATTGGGTATATTAATTATATGAAGGGCAGAATACTAGAGAGGAAAGATTCATACATCAGGACTCATGACATCTGAGTTTTGGTTCTTCCTACTCACAAATCAAAAGAAACAATTTTAATGCCGAAATGATAAATTTGTAAATTATTCTATAGGTCAATTCTAGGGGATCAATGCATGTTTTAGAGGCAAAGAGTTATCAGATGGGCACAATGTTTAGAAAGATTGATCTGGAGGTGGGTTATATAACAGGGATTGAAAGAGGAAGGTGAGTGGAAGCAGGCAAAACAGAGATGTGATGAAGGTGGATAATAGAAAGGGCATCTGGAAGGAGACTGATGGCAAGGGATCTTCTGGACATGCAATTGATTGAATAAAAGGGGCAAAGTGAGTAAAGTTAGACCAATAAAGCCCCCTTTGCCTCAGTGTTTCTGTCTGAGTGGCAGTGTGGGGGCTCCATGTGGAGAACAAAGAAATCTGAAGAGAGAATTTTAGGGTAGAGGTGAGAGTTATAGACGGAAGAAAGAAAAGGCAGAGCAGAAGGAAGAAGAGGAGGAGAAGACATATCTAAACCGAATGCTTCATGTATCAGTTTACACCACAGTACAAATAAATGCCTTAACACCTGACCTTTTGTTTTTCATGGGGCCTAAGTGATTTTTCATGCTGACTTTGCCCATGATGTTTATTAGAATAATTAGACTTATCGTGCAGTGGAAGCAATATTATAATTTTCAAAATTGAAAGATAACAAGTATTGCAATAATATCAGCAACAATTACAACAACCGTAACAACAAACCCCAGCAAGAACAGGGATCTTGCAGCCTTCTGTTGCTCACCATTGCATGAAACTCTACTCATTATATTGCTTCCCACTCTTTGACTCTATGCCAAACTTCAGGCGGGTAGGGTCAGAGCTCGCTGGGACTGTGCCGCCTGCTACATTGTGTGCGCTGCATGGGGATCAAAGCATTCTTTCTCTTTCCTCATCTACCTCTTCTCCCTACTGCTTGTCTGCCTTGTCCTGCAGGGGGTCAGACTGGCCACATTTGCACGTCTCAGTGCATAGCCCTTTTGTACAAAGTTTTCTTTGTTAACCAGGAGAAGTAAATGCAAATCCTCTCTATGTACAATGAACTGCTTTGAGAAGAAGGTGTGACAGTGATATAATGACCTGGTGAATTTTCAGACAAGGAGGATCAAAATATCTTGGTCTTACTTTACAGAGATTAGTATTTCAGCAGTGTGTGTGTGTGTGTGTGTGTGTGTGTGTGTGTGTGTAAATTCTTCTGGAAGACAATGTCACTATGCAATGGAGTTCTTGAATTCTCTCCATTTCTCCACTGATCTTTGAATCATCCTTTTATTTTTGAGTGTCAATGCACAAAGGTTTTGTCATTGAAACTTCAGGATATGTAATCTGTGTGCGTTTGGCTGGTAAGTGAGCTTTAACACCTAATCTTAGTGGTCAGGCTCACAATTCCTGCGAGGGCCTGGAGGGGTACATGGTGCTACATTCCTAGCATTCGTCATGAAGCCAGAGTGAACTGAAACCTAAGCTATGCCCTCCATCATGTTCCTCTGCAAGATATTAATAAAAACACAGTGGCTGTTCTTTCTGTTGTCCACTTTTCCTTGTCATTACGTCTTGCTCCAATCAAGCAAATGGTTAGCAATCTCTTAATGGAAGCACAGGTTCAGTTCAGAGGTGGTCTTTTGAACAACCTGGCAGTCTTTGAGTATGAATTACACTTGAAGACCTTCTTAGATGACATACTATGTAGTTATTAAAAGTTAAGAAAAAAAGACAAAATGAAGAGGTCTGTGTTGTGTTGAACTTAATTTCTTCTTCTTTTGTTAGCATAGTAGAATCAAGAAGATGGTCGCTTTATTTGACCTCCTCTCCATGGGAATAGTAACTATAATGGGTTTAATTAACTATGTGGTATTGACGTAATTAGTTATCCTGTGATTATACTTCTTTAATAAAAGCACTTCATTTGAGATGCATTGGTGCTGTGCAGTGGCCAAGGCCAACACCTATATTTCATAACTGTCTAGACACTGGACCCATGTGCATATTTTACCAACAGCCCTTGAGAGAGGTTATCTTGGATGCCTTAAGGTTATTGGGGACTAATGATTTTGCCCCCTGGTTTCAGAGTCACTTGTGGCAAAGAACAGAGAAGCTGTGGGGGAGGGGTGGCTGCTCGTTTTGTGCAAACCAAAAGGGAGGGGGAAGGGCTGTGTTTTGGCAACCATATGCTCTTAGGAACTGTTTCTCTTTAAGCTAGCAATCAGAGAGACAGTAACACCAGAGGGAATTGGGGGTGTTTAAGACATGGGTGGACTGCATAAATACATTTAAATAAATGTACACAGTGTATAGAGACATATGTTCATATTAACAGGAATCCTGGCCATACACAACTATTAACAAACTCGTGGTCCATTTTGCTCTGAAAAGTAGATCACTGCTTAAATTTGGTCAGCAGGTGACTGGCAATGTCCCTTTCACACGGCTCAGTGGACAATGAAGTCGGACTGTATTGAAAAAAAAACCAGAGCAGCTATAAAAGAAAACACATATAATGCAAAATTACCATATGAAAATGCCAATCATCATATCATGAGAACCTCCAAAGAAGAGGAGAACAAAAGCAAAAAGATTATCGAGCTGTGCCCAGACGGGGTCCATAGCAGACATGGTTGCCTGAAGCCCCTTCCTTACTTCCTTCACTGTTCTAACTTGGGTATTGCATGAGGAGGAGGAAGGGCTGGGGAAGGGAGCAGGATGGTGTGCAGGAGAGGGGAGTTAGAAACCTAGCTGAAATAGACGCTGCTGAGAAATAATAGGTTCTGCAGTCAGTCTCTCTTGCAGGGAGAAGTGCTATTTCCTTTCTGCTCTTTCTGACTCTCCTTCTTTATTCTAACTGTGCTTTCCCCTGTCACCTCCTCCTGCAGCTCTTCATCCTGCAGTACTGAGCAGCCTCCCCTCCGTGGCTCTCTGGCTTTCTCCCTGTCTGGAGACACACACTGAAAACACTGCAGGCATTTGACTGCTTCATGCAGCACAGGAAGGGACACCATGGGTCATCACGACAGCCAAACCCATAAACAAGCCCCACTGAAAAACCAAACAAATGGAAAAGAAGTGCCTCTGTGGAGGAACCTGCCAACGACACTTGTTCCTTTGCCACGGGGGATGCTCCAGCAAAAGGCTCCATCCCTCATTAAATCAATAAAATCAAGTGTCCCTTATTTTAATCCTCTGCACTGTAATCCAATAGCAAGGAGAGGGGCCTGGGCTTTTCATCTCATTGTTTCAAAACAGATTTGGTTGGAATTGACAAAAGGTTCATTCCTTTACCTTTGTGGAAATGTCAGTAAAAAGGCAGGTGCTGGGCATTCGGACTCTTTTGCTCAGCAGAAGAGAAAAAAGAGTGTGTGAAGTGGGGGTGGGGAGGGGTGGGGAAGGATCTGTGACAGGCTAACTACATGTACTGAAGCTTTCTAAGACATTTTGTTTAGCTTGATATTGTGCAGCAGTGAGGAGAGAGGTGGAATCTATTGTGTGCCAGCTGCATGAATCACCGGATTGAAGTTGAACAGCCTCAGATCCTCTTTTATACAGTAAAGGGGAGATTAAAGCAGGGAGCTCATATGTCACAAAATAGAGGTACAATGCAGTTCTGGCTTGCTTAGTGCACTCAGCCAGCATTTGATCCAAATTTAGCCAAAGGGAACAAACGTGTGCTGCCATCAGCCAGGGAGGTGACAAATGTTGGGCTGTAATATCCAAAATTCCTTTTCTTCATCCAAAATGTCATCTCTCCTTTGTCAGCTTCATTATGATTGAATCTATGTATAGTCACAGACCAACTGGAAACAAACAAAAACACCCAAACCCTGGCTAAATTATTCTACACCTGCCTTTTCCTAAGCTGTGTAATTGATACAGAGCATAGGGGAGTTTTGCAGCTAGGTCTTACAACCTCATTTGTTTAACAAGTATTTGTGGAGGGCTACAGTAAGTACATTCTAGAAGCTGAAAGGGATACACAAGGAATCTCACACATACTTTTCTACTCTCCCGGGGCTTGCAGTCTCATTAAGGAGAAAAGACAGACAGATCGACATTACTGTACACATGTACTCTTGGGAACAGAAACAATGGGGCATTTTGTTAAATGACTAAATGTGAAAGCAAAATAAGATGTGCTGTAGGAATCAGTGAAGGTGAACTCAGAGCTAAATTTTTTTAAAAAAACAAAATACAGAGTGTTTGCAGTACTTAGCACTTCTAGAAATGTAACATGCACTGCCTCATGTAACAGGGTGTGTATATAGTGGTATTATCATCCCCACTTCATAGACAAGGAAATTGAAGCCCACAGAGATAAGTAACTTGCCCAAGCCACACAGTTAATAAAGAGGCAGAGCAGGAAGGTAACTTCCCAAGCTGTTACTCCTCACCATACTGCTGGCAAAGGGTGAAAAGGAGATGTGAGAAGGAGCCATCCACCTGGCAGCTCACCCCTTCCCTCTTGGTAAGTGAGTTCTCCATCTGTCTTCACTGAAACTTCCAGGTCCTTACCGGTTTCTGTTTCAACTGAATGTCAGCCCTGTATTCGTAGTTATATTTCCTTCTCTGGACAAGCTTTGTGGTCAAATCAGCAATAAAACTTTATTTGTAAAAGAGATCTTACTGGTGGCTTGTCCAAGGTCAAATAGGTTATTAGCTGTAGACATGAGATGATGCTGTGTTTTCATGGGCCAGCCCAGCTTTCCTTCCGAAAGCTCCCACTGCCTCTCCCCTTCCCCTGCAGATCCGCAACAGGGACTCCTGAAACCTGCTGCACCCCTGCTGTGCTGCCCACCCCTCTCCCACCCTAGTACCTGTTTTGTTTTTTGCTTTGTCCAGGAAACTGAGAGGAAGGTGGACAGCCAGGCAACCCTGGCCATCTGCAGCATCAGGGGCTCCAATTACAACTGAGTGGTCACATCTGCTTGCGGACTGTACTAGTCAACTCTTTTTGAGCCTCCCAGGACCATTCCAGACATTCTCTCTTTACAAGTCTTCCATGCAATTGGTAAATGATCTCATCTTGTATCTTACTGAGAACATTGACATCATCTGACATCCTATACCTCATTTCACCTCAATAATAGCTTCCACCTCCCCTCTGTACTCCCCTTGGTACTGTGCCCATGCCAGAAGAGCAGCTCCTTGTTGGCTTTCCTATGTGAAATGATAGGGTCACCTGAGGGTTGGCTTTGGGGCTTGTGTCCTTAACCCTCAAGATTTCCCTCATTCCATTTCAGAAGCCCCGAGAATCCATGTGTTACCACTCTATTCCTTAATCATAATCTGAACCCAGAGAAGAATCTAACAAATATGGAACTGTATACATCTTAAATAGGTTCATCATGCTGTATTTCTCAGTACAGGAGCTTTACTTATTTCTTTTCTAATATGAGAAAGAATCCACATGCCAGAGGGACATCTGTGTAATTGTGGGATGCCACACACCATCAAAAAAGACAAATGTAGCCAGGCACTGTGGTGTATACCTGTAATCCCAGCGACACCGGCAGGATGAGCGCAAGGAGGCCAGAGGTAGCCTGCGCAATTTAGCAAGAATGTGTCTCAAAATAAAAAATCAAAAAGGGGCTGGGGACACAGCTCAGTCGTACAGCACTTGCCCTGAGCTCAACTCTTCATACTGGAACAACAACAACAAAAGGACTGAAGTATTTTTGCGGCAAAGGTCCTGAAATCACATCATCTTAGGTAATAGGCCATGTCCTCTTTCTATAAACAGTCCACCTTCATGATCACCTCAGAGCTTAATCTTCCATCTGAAGATCCTCTCCCACCCTTTCAGCTCAGAACATGCCTTGTTCCCCTGATTATCTGGCACATTCACTAGCTTTTTTTTTTTTTTTTATCTTTACTTTTTCACTGTACATGAACATCTTCCTTTGCCTTCACTTCAAGGATGCACAAGTTCAAGCAACTTGATAATCCTTATCTGATTCTGGTGTATACTCTAACAATTCTCTTCAACTCCCCTTTTTTTACTGCACATACTTTCAAGTTCATGTTCTATATGCTCTCTGCCTCTATTTCTCAATATCTTTCCATCCCTTTAAAGTTTGAATAAATCAATAAAACTTGTGACAATCTCCTAAGTCCTTATTTTTTGATATCTTCTAAATATTCATCTCTTCTAACAATTCCTACTTCTAGAATAATTATTCTCAATCCCATTAGACTCTCAGTCTTTTTAAGAAACAAATGATTGCTGAAATGAAATATATTGATGTGATGGTTAATTTTGATTGCCCATTTGATTAGGTTAGGGAACACCTAGAGGATTAGTGAAGCCCATCTCTGGGTATGTCTGTGATGACATTTCCAGTGACAATTGGATCATGAGGGCTTTGACCTAATCAATAGATCAATAACTTAGTGGATTCATAATATAATGGCATTATTGAAATATGTTGAAAGGTAGGAGGTGGGGCCTATTTGGAGGGTATAGGTCACTGGTGACATGTTCTTGGGGCTCTGGCCCCTTCCTATTTTCACCTTCCCTATGGTTCCTGGTTGGTCATGTATTGGGGTTCGGCTCAGGCCTAGCAGAGGTCAGAGCCTTGCTGACTTCCAGTGGGTATCAGGGACCCACTGGACCGGGTTGGTGTAGTGGCTGGAGCAAAGAAGGACCTCGGGAGACCTTCTGCAGGAAACAGTGGGGGGGAAGGTTTATTGGGTTATTCCCCAAGTGGGGTGCAACCAGCTAGCAGCCCCTGTCAAGTGCTCAAGTGCTAGCTCTAAGCCTGTAGCATTTTATGCTGCAGGCTCACTGATGTTACACCTCAGCTTTAAAGGCACAGCTACAAGCAGTTGGGGTTCCATTGGGCTGGAAGTCTGGTGGTCTTGACTCTTGCAGCTTGCCTTCTCTGCCTCCCTCCTTCTCAAGGGTGGGAGGAATTGGGAGGGTCTTCATAGCTTGCTTGTAGCCTTCAGTGCTTCGGGGCCCCTGGCTTGATGAGTTGGCTTGCTTGGAGACCCTCCCCTGGATTGGGGAGCGCTGGGTCAAGGTGATGGGGTCTGGACAGTAGTTGAGAGATGGAGAACAGTGGTGAGGTGAAGGGGGTCCGGGAGCCCTGCTTATATAGGGTCCAGGAGGGGCACGTGTACTGGGGTTAGCCAATTAGGGCACATTCCTGACAGGTACAGCAGGTGAACTGTCATACCTGGCAGGTAGGGGCAGTTATTTAACTGAGATGCTAGAGGTAGCCAATCAAAATTGAGGTAGTTGAGGCCGGTCAGGCTGGTCAGGGGCCATCTTTGCTCACTCAATGGGAGGGGTAGGAGTGAGTGAGTGGAATGTGGCCCTGGGGTCATCTAAAGGTCAGTCCCTGAGGCTGGTATGAGGGACCCTAGTCATGGGGTACATTTTAAAAATCCCCAACAGTCATGAAGTGAACAATTCACCTCATGCTCCTGCTGCCATGATGTTCTGCCCAAGTGCATGGGACCAACCATGGACTGAACTCTCTGAAACCCTGAGCTAAAAGAAATAATTCTTCCCCTTAAGTTGTTATGTTAGATATTTTGGTCACAGCAATAAAATATAACTAATACAGTTGGTAATATAATTTTCCTCACATAATTTTTAACAACTCAACATAATGTTTTTACTACATATAAATGAGAATTAAAGTCATTTATAATAAAATAATGTGCATCAATATATATAATCACCACTAATACAGAACATACATATGTGATTCAAATGCCATAAGCAGCACTACTATCAACAATGTGAAATTTTGAACTAATAAACAAAGTCTAGTGAATAACTACACAGTAACTCAGCCACTATGGTGCATGCCTGTAATCCCAGTAACTTGAGAGGCTGAAACAGGATTGCAAGCTTGAGGCCAGAGGAAGCCTTCACAATTTAGTGAGATTTTGTCTCAAAATTAAAAAAAAAAAAAAGAAAGAAAGAAAGAAAGGAAAAAAGGGGCTGGGAGTGCAGCTCAGTGAAAGAACACCTACTTAGCATGAGTGAGGCACTGGGTTCAACCCTCTAATTCTGAAGAAAAAAAAATACCCACAGAACTGTGCAACAATTGCATTTCTGGAAGATTCAGTGCATTTTGTCTTATTTTCCTTTTGTGTTTTATTTATTTTTAGTTTTATTAGCAAATAACATAATGGACTTCATTATGACATTTTCATACATTATATTACATATATTATGTAATTTGCTCTTACCCCCTCATTACCCATTTGTAGCTCTCCCCCAACTCACACACACACACACACACTCTCACCTGTGCGCATGCACACACACACACACACACACACACACACACACATACACACACACTTTCAAATCTTGATTCTGCACATGTAAGAGAACATGCCATGTTTGTCTTTTTGAGTCTGGCTTGTTTCACTTAACAGGATGATCTCCATTTACATCCATTCTCCTAAAAAAAATGCCAAAATCAATTTCTCCCCTGATTTTGAAAGATAACTTTGTGAGATATACTAATCTTGGTTGGCAGTTATTTATTTTCAGGGCTTGAAATATGTCATCCATAATTTCCTAGATTTAAGAGTTAGTGCTGAGGGGTTTTATGTTATTCTAATGGGTTTGCCTTATAAGTGAGTTGGCATTTTTCTTTTGCAGTTTTTAAAAGTGTTTATTTGCTTTGTAGTCTTAGTATTTTAACTATAATGTGACATGGAGAGGTTCTTATCAGGTCTGTTTGGGGTTCTAAATGTCTCTTGTGTTTGGATTTGGGTATTTTCCTGCTATTATAGTCTTAGGGTTGGCCTTTTTATCATGTCCCACTGTTCTTGCAGGTTGTGATCATGCTTGTATATTTTTTTCTTTTTTCATGCCTGAGTGTAATATTTCCTCAACCATGTAATATTTCCTCAACATTGTCTTCTATCCCTGATATTCTTTCTTCATTTGATCTAGTGTGCTGGTGCTCCCCAAGCTTAACTTTGTAGTCCAAGGGTAGGCAGATTTTTACTTGCTCCAGAATCTTCACAGTTTGTGTACCCTGGAGTGAGTAATGTCGAAGCTGAGAGGTTTCTCCTGTGTTGGGATATGAGGGAAGCAAAGAGAGACCTGAAATCTGCTGGGGAAGGGATTTCAGAGCCTTCAGTTCTTGCTAAGAAGTAAACCCTCCAGGCAAGTGGGTGCTATGGGGTCAGGTGCTCTGCCTGAGCTGAGCTTCCCAATTTTCAGTTCCACTGTCAGAACTGAGTCTCCTGGCACCTTACTGAGGCAGCACCACTAGTTCTGAACTGTCTGTCAACACCAGAGAGCATGCAGAATTGTTCACTGCAGAGCACACCCATATATCCAGGATCCCCAGCTGCCCACCTGGCTTTCTCTGCATGTTTGTGGCTCCCCATAATCAAAATGGCCAAAATATTTTTCAAAGTGATGCACTACTTTTCACTCCAGCATGTAAGAGTTTTATTCTCTACCCTCACCTTGACTCTTGATATTATCCTTTAAATTTTTCTTTAGCCATTCTAGTGGGTTTTTATAGTATCTCATGGTAGTTTCAATTTGCATTTTGATGGTTGCTGATGTTGAGCATCAGTTCATATATTTATTTTTAATTTGTATAATTTTTTGAGAAGTTTTCAAATTTCTGTCCATTCTCTAATTTGACTGTTTATCTTATTATTGAGCTGCACAAGTTACTTATGAAGTACATGTTTTGAAAATACTTTTACCCAGTCTCTGACTTGTTTTTATTTTTTCTTAGCAGTATCTTTGAGAGATAGTTATATTTATATTGATAGTCTTATTTCTCAATTTTTTTTCTTCTTATACTTTATCCTTTTTATATCTTACATGAAATTTTTTTCTATACCATGATCAAAAAATTTTTCTGCTACATCTTTTTCTAGTTTTGTAGTTTCAGCTCTCACATTTAGCTTTATTACCCTTTGGGTCAGCTCCTGTGTTGCTGTGGCAAAATACCTGACCAAAACAAACTTATGATAAGAATGATTTATTTGGCCTCTTGATTAGAGAATTCCAGTCCATAGAGGCAGGTCAGGCATGGTGATAGGGCAGGTGGGTTATCCTGTGGCAGTGGACTTCACATGTGGTGGATCAGGAGCAGAGGGAGCTTACCAAAATCAGAGGACTTTGTAAAATCTCCAAAAGCCCACTTCCAATGATGTGCTTTGGCAAAATTAGGACCCATCTTCCAAAGTTCCATAGCCTCCCAGGAAAGCTCCACCACCTGGGGACCAAGCATTCAAACACATGATCTTTGGAAGAAATTTTAGATTCAAACCATAATGCTCTACTTTTGACCCCCAAAGATTCTGGGCCATCTCATAATGCAAAATGCATTCAGTCCATCTTCAAGCATCCCCAAAGTCTTAAAAGCCTTAACTTTATTCAAAAGTCCAAGTCCAAAATCTCCACTTGAGAGTCAAGGCAAATTTAGCAGTAAGTCCCTGTAAAACAAAAAACAGGTTCCATACTTCCAACATACAATGTCACAGAGTAAGCAGTTCCATTCCAAAAATGGAGGAATGGGGGCACAGAAAGGAAAGATCAGTCTGAAGAAAGACTGAAATCCCAAAGGGAACACACAGTAATACCACATGGGCTTGAATAGACTTGGGCAGCTCCTCCTCTATGGCATTGCCATTTTCAGCAGACATGGTCCTCTTCGGCTGGCTCCACTTGTTGCTGGTGGTTTACTTCAGATGTTTCATGTTGCTCCACCCTCAGCGTCATGCACCTGGTCTTCAGAGGCTCTCTAGGGAATCTAATCCTGGTATACATTGAACTCATAGGCTGTTATCTGGAACATTGGTGACAGGCAGCATAACCCCTTAACTCTTGCATTCTGTATGCCTATAAAACCAGCTCTACTTGGATGATGCCAAGATTTGCTATGAGATCAAGCAGTAGTTTCAACTTTTTGAGCCAATAGTTGGAATAGTGGCGTCTGTGTGCCAATGCTAGAAAACCACTTCCCTTGGCAGACTCTTGTCAGGAGTATATCCTGGAGGCACTTGCTTTTCAGATACTCTACAAAAGTTTTAAATGGGTTTGTCATTTCGTACCTTGGGGATTTCAGTGGGAAGGGCCTTGCCCACTCCCATTTTGCCCCCAGGGCATTTCTATGGTCCCAGTATAAATTATGCCCCTTTGGCTTCTCTTTGTCAGTGTTTATCTATTTTTCAATTACTGCCTTCTTGCCCAAACTGGCCCTGTCTGCTGCAACATTGGACTCAGGTTTTTTCCCCCCTTCTTTAAACTGAATCTTTTCCAAACCTTCCTGGTTTGCCTTTTTTCATCATAAATCTGGCTAAAAGCATCAAATAATAACCAAGGCCATGCCCTCAATATTATGCTGCCCTTGTGTTATTTCCTCTGCCAAGATAACTGGTCCATCACTTTTAAATTTAGCCTCACTCAAATCTTTAGGACAAGGGCAGACCAGAGATAATCTCTTTGCCAAATGTAACATGAATGGCCTCTAGTTCAATTCCCAATAGTGTCCTCATTTTCTTCTGAAATGCTATGAGCTGCATTTTTACTATCCTCATCTCCATTGGTGTTCTGGTCTTTTGAACTCTCATAAGAACTTCTCCTCAAGCTCTACTTATAGCATTCCAGGGCTTCTGCTGTCCACATCTCCAAACTCTTCCAAATGCCTCCCACCTACAAGTTCCAACAGCCTAAGACTACATAGTCAGGTTTTCACATAGCAACAACCCCATTCTTTGCTACCAATTTTCTGTGTTAGTTTGTGCATCACTGTGGCAAAGTACCTGACCAAAATAAACTTATGGGAAGAATGATGTATTGGGGCTCAAAATTAATGGGTTCTGGTCCATATAGGCAGAGAAGGCATGGAAATCAGGCAGTTGGCTGGGTGTATGGCAGTGGATTTCACATCATGGCAGATCAGGAACCGACAGAATTTACTGGAACCAAGGACCCACATAAAATCTCTAAAGGCCTTCCCTCAGTGATCCACTTTCATGAAACTAGGACTCAACTCCCAAAGTTCCATAGCCTCCCAGAGCAGCACCACCACTTGGAGACCAAATGCTCAAACACCTGATGTTTGAGACATTTTAGATTCAAAGCATAACACCACTTTCAAGTTGATTTTTATATATGATGTGGGTTAAAGATTGAGATTCCTCCATGTGTATGTGTGTATGTGTGTGTATGTCTAGAGAGCCAACTGTTATACCACCAGCTATTACAGACATTCTTCTTACTAATACTGATACTTCTTTTGAATACTGATTTACCTTAGGACGTCTATAAAAAATTGACCATCTAAATGTGGGTCTATTTCTAGACTCTATTCAGTTTCACTAATCTATGAGTCTATCAGTAGGCTAATACCACACCCTCTTGCTTTTTGTAGTATTATAGTAAAACTTGAAATTACTTACTTTAAGATTTCCAAATTTGTACATCCATTTAAATTTTAGAATTCACTCACCAATCTCTATAAAATAGCCTGCACTAATCGAATAAAATAATCTTAAAAATCTTGAGATTTTTAACTCATGAACATATTGTAGTTCTGCATATATTTAGGTGTTTTAAATTTTTCTCTCAGCAATTACAAATTTCTGGATATAGGTTTTACATCTATTTGGTTACATTTATTCCAAAGTATTCATGATACTGGATGCTATAGTAAATAGTATTTAATTTTTTTTCCATATGTTGTTGTTGTTGTTAGGTGCCATCGAGTTGGTATCTGACTCATAGCGACCCTCATAGGGTTTTCAATGGCTGAGTGCTTCGGGATTGCCTTGGGAGTGGATTGCCAAGTCCTTCTCCCATTTTGGCGGTGCTGGGAATTGAACTCGGGGCCTCAGAGACTGCAGCACAGCGCTCTACCCACATATTTCTTTCCAATTTGCAAATATTTTATTCCTTTTTGTTTCCTTCTCTCTTTCCTTCTCTTTTCCTTTCTCTTTCCCTTTCTTTCTTTTCCTTTCTTTTCTATTCTTTTCTTTTCCCCTTCCTTCCTTCTTTCCTTCCTTCCTTCCTTCCTTCCTTTCTTCCTTCCTTCCTTCCTTCTCTCTCTTTCTTTCCTTTCTTCCTTTCTCTCTCCCTTTCTTTTCTTTCCATTCTTTTCCTCTCCCCTCCTCTCCTTTCCTTTCCTTTCCTTTTCTTTCCTACAGAGTTGAACCTAGCATCTTGCCTGTGGTAGGCAAATTGTTTGCCACTGAGCTGTACTCCCAGGCCCTTTTGTATTTTGTATTTTGTGACAAGGTCTCACTAAGTTATGCAGGCTGCCTCTGGCCTTGAATTTTTTTTCCTCCAGCTTCAGCCTCCCAAGTTGCTGGTATTATAGAGATGCACCACAGTGCCTGACTTTTTATTTCATTTTCTTACTTTTTTGTATGTGCTAAGATCTCTAATTCTGAATGTTGAGAAGATAATGTAATAGTAAACTTCTTTGCATTATTCTAGTAAAAGCAGGAAAGCACGCATTTTTTTGCTATTGACTATGATTTAAATATAGTTTTTTCATAGATGCCATTATTAGGTTGTGTAACAGTTTACTGATGGTATTTAAATCATGAATGGATGTTGAATTTTGTCAAATGCATTTTCTGAGTTGAGATGATTATATAGTTTGATTATTCTTTTTATGTATTTTTGGATTTAATTTGCTAAACTTTTCCTAAAGATTTTTCATCTGTGTTCTTTAGGAAGATTGAACTAAAGTTTTCTTTTTAAAAAGACATCTTATTATGACATTTCTTTCTGCATACTACTGGTCTCATAAAATTAAACTCTTCTCTGTTCTGTTTTATGAAAGAGGTTACACAAAATTGGCATGAATTTTTTTGAAAATGTTTGGTACAATTCAATAGTTAAGCTACCTGGGCACAATGTTTTATTTTTGGAAATAGGAATGTAATTTCTTTAAAAGACATAAGGCTATGGAAGTTAGTGCTTTTATTTATCCTCAAGTGAATTGTGGTAGTTTGTGTGTTTTGAGAACTTTATCCTTTTCATGTAAGTGTCAAATTTATTGGTTTGAAATTACAACAGCAGTACAGATATCTTTTCCTTCTTTTATGATAATGGTAATTTGTGTCTTACTTTTTTTTTTTTTCTGATTTGCCTTGCTAGAGGACTATTAACTTTTTGTTGTTGTTGTTTTTCTGGGGATTGAACCTGGATCTCTTGTGCTTGCTTAGCAAATGCTCCAGAACTGAACTGTATCCCCAACCTGGGAATGTTAATTTTTACTGATATTTTCAAAGAAATAGTTTTTTATTATACTTATTTTATTTCTTTTATTGTTTTCCTATTATTTTCAAAGTTTTATTTTTGATCATTTCCTTTCTTCTATATTTGTGAAAAGTTTTGGTTTTCCTCTTCTAATTTCTTATGATGGAAGCTATAATCACTGATTTGAGAGACTTCTCTGAGCTTTTAATGATATAAATTGCCTTCTCAATATTGCTTTATCTACATCTTACTAAATGTTGATATGCTGTATATTTTTAATTTTCATTCAGTTCAATGTATATTCACATTTCTCTTATGATATCTTTGTTGACTCATGGGTTCTTTAAACTTTTAAAAATTACTAAATATTGGAAACTTTCCCACTATGTTTTTATTACTGATATTTTGTGTAATTGCACTGTGGTCAGAATATGTACTTTGCATTTTCAATCCTCTTAAATATATTCATAATTGATTTATCGCCTAAAGTATTTATAGCTGAATTTTCTAAACTAAAAAAAATATGTATTTTCTGTTTTGTGGCAGGCTATATAAATTTCTTGTAAGTCAATTGTTGTTGTTGTTGTTAGGTGCCAGTTGAGTCGATGTCCGACTC
>VMDO01031506.1:0-19976 GCA_007922755.1 Pedetes capensis
AGGCTGAGGCAGGAAACTGTCAAGTTCCAGGCCAGAGGCAGCCTTCTCTCCAAACAATAAATAAACAAACAAATAAGTAAATATGATGCAGAGTGCTTCTCAGTGGTAGAGCACTTGCAAAGGGTATGTGAGGCCCTAGGTTTGACCTCCAAATACCACCAAACAAACAAACAAACAAACTTATTCTTCACATAGTAGCTATCATCATCTTTGAAATTAGTGTTCTGTGTCATCCATATTTTGGGTTATGTTAGAATGGAAAAGACTGGCTTGTGAAGTTGGATAGTCCAGGATTCAAATCCCTACCCTGCTTCTTTCCAGTAGCTTCACCTCGAACAAATTTCATGACCTTGTAGGGCTTCCATAAAATAGGTGTGGACTATCCATACCTGCTTTTCATGCTGTTACCACGTTGCAATGAAAGTAGCTAACACCTTGGAAGAACATGCCTAGTGTAGGTTAGATGTCCAACAAGAGCAAAAGAAAAAATTTTAAAAAATTAGTTCTCTACTCTCCTCTTTTACACATGAAATTTTATACATAATTATAGAAATGATGCTCTATTGATCTTAATGTGCATAAGCTTTCTAGGTAGACCCGAAGCATCACAATATCCTTAAGTTAAAAAATTTTAAACTATAATTTAAGGGAAAGAACCCTTATTCTGCCCATAAGTAATTTATGCTTAAAAGAGTCTTTCATCCACACAATCAGAGCACAACGAATCTAGAAATGAATCATTAGCATATACATGTAAAGATTTTCTGGGCTTTTCTAAACCACGAAAACAAAAACATGAACAATTAGAAGTTACTGTCCATGTTTAATTGTTTACTATTGAGTAAGATGTCACAAAAATGTTAACTGGCACTCCAGTGAAGTAAAATGGAATGTTGTAAATGCATAATACAAAGCATAAACTACTTGATGCTTTTGGAATAAGTGCAAAGCTCTAGAGACAAGCTGCTTGTCTGTTAAGTTAAAATGTAGTATCTATATGGCAAATCTAAATAGTAGTTACTAAAAAAGTACAAAATGACATAACTTGTGGATACTATTTAAATACTATAATAATTGCATTACCTTCAGCAAAATATCTACCCTCTCAAAGCCTCAGTTTACTTATTGAAAAAATGGGTATAATAGTACTTACATCATAGGAATATTCCACAGCCAAAATAAATAAAACTTAATGTAGTGTGTATTACTTAAATGCAAAGTTAATTTATTATAGCAAGTTTAAGCTACAATATAATCTCAATTTTTGTTTTGTGTTTTGCTTTTGAATCCTTGAATCAAAAGTTGATGCTTAGTTTTGAAAAAACTGAGAAAACTTTAGATTGAAGTGCATACTGGACAGCTTATTAAAAGGAGAAGAGAAACCGCATGATTGTATTATCTAAAGTAATCAGCTATTAGTGGAGAGAAGAAAAGCAGATAATATATTACTCATAAACAAAATCCTTTCAAAATGAAATCCTTTGCAATGTATCCTATGAGACAGCTGAAGATCTTTAGGGACACAAAACAATTTATTGAGAGTTCTGTGCAAATTGAAACTCATATTTGGAGCAATGCATTAAGAGTGTACAGATCATTTATTCATGCTCTTCACTGATGGAAATGCACAGATCACTTTTATTATACAAATGCTCCTTCGGTGATTAAAATTCCTTCTCTCTGGCATACGGATGGGAAAGGAATAAAAGCAAGTGAATAAGAAATGTAACCTGCTCTGATAGATAAATTGCATGTATTCAAGAACAAGGAAATTGGTATTGTTATCATATTAAAAAATAAAATATATTTGGGAACTGCTTGGATTTCCTTCCTCAATAATGAGAGGCATGGAATGAAAATGTTCATTTCTAGTAATTTCATCAGCATACCATCAGTGAGGCTAGAATGAATGGTAGGCATTACTCTTGCAGAAACACAAACAGAACATCATTATGCTATTGCTTCTGCAAACACAGCTAGGAGACTTAATAGTGATTCTAAACTGCATGTCAGTGTTTCACAAGAGTAACAACAAAGAAAGAAAAAAACCCTTGCAATTTCACTGGTTTTTTACTAGGAGGACTTTTAAAGACATAACAAAAAGATGTTGACACTTCCCAGCACCAGCAGATGAGGCTGTGTTAATTGTGTACTCTATGACTCCCAGGAGGCTGATCTGACCATTTGGACAGTATATAAAACAGACTTGGTGGATCACTCAGAACTAGAAGCAACCTAACTCTGGTATTTAATATATGAATTTGGGTATGTTTCTTAACTTTTCAAAGACTTCCCTTTTTTCTTTCATCAAATGGGAACAAAAATACCTACCTCTTACATTTATTGTGGGAATTGAATGGGTTAATGTAAAGTTTACATAGTAAATGAATTACTTAATCCTATTTGCTGTTGACATGCACTGGTGGTTGCTGTTACTACCTTTCAAGTTAATGTCTACCCTTGTTTGGCTTTCATCAACAGCAGCCTATGAGCCAACAATTTTGGTGCAATAAGCTTACTTGGGAAATGATTCCAGGAAACACAGGTCAAGGAGTTAGAAAGTAAGAAAGAGAAGGGAAGGAATACTATAAAGGGTGATCGATTGAGCATATAATGGGTGTAGATAACAGTAGGGCTCAGTCCCACAGGTGAACGCTAGGAAACTAATTAGAACAGCTTCAGAATTATTCCATCCAAGAGCCAAATGAGTAATTTTTAACCCATTTTCCCTTGCTTCTCAGGCACTGACAGTCCTGCCCTCTATGCTGGCCTAGCCTGCTCCCATGGGCAAAGAAATGACCTCAGGCAGACAGAATCCAAGACTTTTCAGGAAGTACTTATAGGAAGTAGGCAGAGTAGCAACAACCCTTCATAACTGAGACTTGCCTGAACTTCCCCTGACTCCCTGGCTCCTCAGCTCTCAATATATCACAAGGTTTTTGTAATATAGGGAAAATTTCTGTTTCTCAGACATCTATCCATCTGAAAATTTTAGGCTGACAAGAATAGAAAATATGCCATCTGAGCTGATTAGATTTAGAACTTTGAACTTGGACATTCGGATTTCTAACAAGGTCGTTTTGAGAAGACTAGAAATACAAAGTAAAAACGTAAGATAAATGCAATTTAGAAGTTTAAGATTCCAGGGTGGGTTCCGTGGCACTTTCTAAGAGATGAGATATAAGATTTTGAAAGTGTAAAATCTCCTGAAATTCCTAATGTTTTATCTAGTATTAATTTTTATTTTATTCTGATACTTCAAGGCATCTGAATACGGCACACACTTGGGTTAACTTAAGCTGTTAGCTGTTTGTCTCAATAATAAAATGGATAAATGATTTGGTATATTATTGATGTCAGGTGCCATCAATTCATGTCCCATTCATAGCAACATTCATAAGTTTTTTTCTTTTTCTTTTTCTTTTTCTTTTTTTTTTTTTTTGCAGTACTGAGGGTTGAACCTAGGGCCTTGCGCTTGCATACTTTGCAAGTGCTGTACTGCTGAGTTGTACCCTCAGTCCATTTTTAAATTTTTTTACTTTATTTTATTTTATTTTTATTTATTTATTTATTTATTTTTTGAGACAGGGTCTCGCTACATTATGCAGACTGCCTCTGGTCTTGATCCTGCAATCCTCCTGCTTCTGCCTCCAGAGTTGCTGGGACTACAAGTGTATGCCACTGCACCTGGCCCCTTCATAAGGTTTTCAATGGCTGATTATTTCAGGATTATTTCAGGAATGGATTGCTCCCATTTTTGCAGTGCTGGGGATTGAACCCAAGCCCTCAGAGACTGCAGAGTAATACTCTACCAACTGAGCTAAACCCCTAGCCCCCAAATCATTCAGTATAGTACAGTAAAGTTGGCCAAAGTTTAGCCACTTACTAGGAAATGTGATCAAATTATTCTGTTTTGTTATGTTCAAAAGGAAGGTGAGAAGGCAGCTATTTTTCCAATTATTGCATGAAGAAAGCATCAAAGCTGAAAGCAAGGCCTTTTTTTTGTATATATATATATATATATATATATATATATATATATATATATATTAGAGAATATGTTGTTGTTAGTCGACTCTGACTCATGGCTGACCCTCATAGGGTTTTCAATGGCTGATTGTTTTGGGATCGCTTCTGGAGTGGATTGCCACATTAACCTGGATCCTCAGAGAGTGCAGAGCAGCACTTCTACCAACTGAGCTAAACCTCAGCCCCAGTAAAGAACATAGAATAGATTTATTAAAAATATAACAACAAAAACAGTATCTTTAAGGAACAATTACAGGGAAAACTGTGGAGTCTGGAGAAGCTTAGGTAAATCTGCAAATGAACTTGGAAAAACCTGTGTTCCCCAGGTGAATTGACATAAGGATGTTTCTATTCCCCAGGGGAAGGTAAAGAAGCCAGAGAACAGGAGAGTTAAGTAGGCTTTTAGAAGGAAAAGTGCCTTCAATAGACAGAGAAGATGGTGGGCTCTAAAGAAGGGAGCAGCAAGTACGTGGTTGTTAGAAAAGCAGAGGAACAGAGAGAAAGAGAGAGAGAGAAAGCTTGTGGAAGAAGAGAGGAAGAAGTGAAGGTGGGTACAAGTTCCATCTAGTTTTATTCAAACTAGGGAACACCCAGTGTGACATCAGCCACGGGCTCCCAGTTCTGGGCACCTAGTAAGACAGGGGCCTAGGGTCTTTGTTTTCTAAATGGCTCGAGGGCTTGGGTAGGGTATGGAATCCATTTGAAAATGTCTTTCCAATCTCTTCAGACACCCCTGTGGCTTCTTCATCATAATGGAATGGCAAAAGCAATTTTCAGTCCCCTTTTCCTGCTAATGCCTAAGACAGTTACCTAACATTCCCCCCTCAAGAGGTGGGAACCCTAAAATCATTTAGGGAATTGTGCAACAAATCATTCTGGCCATGTCCCACTGAGAAGGGGCTTATTGGGGCCTAGGGTCCCCATTCTTGCTGACTTTCTAGCTCAGGAGGGTGGTCAAGGGGACTCAGATGTATCAGACTGGACTGTTGTAGCATCACTTGAGGATGAATTGGCTATAAAAAAGAGGGCATAAAATTAAAATAGTTTAGTAGGCAAGGCACAAAAATTAAAACTATGAAGATCGTAATTATTATTGGTATAATCAATTTGCTGAAGGTAAAGATTTTAAGTAAAAGATTGGGAAAGTAGATGTCAAGCTGGGCATGTTGAAAAACACCTGTAATCTCAGTAACTCAGAAAGCTGAGGCAGGAAGATTGGAAGTTCGAGGCCAGAAGCAGCCTGAGAAACTTAGTGAGACCCTGTCTCAAAATAAAAAGTAAAGAAGGGCCTGTGGATAGAGTTCAGTGGTAGAGTACTTGCCTAGTATGCATGAGGCCATGTTAAACCCCCAGACCTGAAAGACAGAAAAAAATCTAATCGAAGTAGATGTCAATCAATTAATGTCCACTTTATGTACAGACCTGCTTAGACAAGTAGAAATATTAGTGAGAAGCATAGGCTTTGTTAAGAAAAAAACTTGAAATCTATGCCCTGCCCCTTTGTAGCTGAGAAATCAGGTAACTTAGTTTATCATTCTGAGTTTAAAGCCTTCTTGCCTAAAAGGGATATAATAAGACCTGCTTTTGTGGAAAGACTATGACATATACATGTAAAATGACATAGAAAGTGCTGGACTTCAAATAAATTGTGCTATATCTTTGCTATGGAATTCTACTTAACAATAAAATTGTACAATCTATTAATGTACAGATCAACATGGATTAATATCTCTCTCTCTCTCTCTCTCTCTCTCTCTCTCTTTTGTTTTTTGTGCTACTAGGGGTTGAACCCAAGGCCTCATGCTTGCATGATTTGCAAGTGCTGCACCACTGAGCTACACCCTTGGCCCATTTTTTTTACTTTTTGAAATAGGGTCTCACTAAATTATGCAGACTGCCTCTGCTCTTGAACTTATGATCCTTCTGCCTCAGCCTCCTGAATCACTGGGATTACAGGCACGCACTGCTGTGCCCAGCTGGATTAATCTCTTTTATTTATTTGTTTGTTTATTTTAGACAGAGTCTCACTATATAGCTCAGGCTGCCCTGGAACTCATTATGTAGTCCAGAATGGTCTTGAATTCACAATTCTCCTGCCTCACCTTCCTGAGTGCTGGGTTTACAGGTATGTTGCCACCATGCCTGGCTAACATGGATAAATCTCAAAACAATTATTCCAGGCAAAAAAGAGTATATATTGTAAAATGCCATTTATACAAAATTTTAGAAAATACAAAATAATCTATAGGGACAGAAACCACATGAGTCTTTGCTTGAACATGAATTACAAAGAGGTATAGGGAAATTCCTGGTGTGATGGAGAGGTTCACTATCTTGACTGTGGTGATGGCTTCTTGGATGTGTGTGTGTATATAAATTTGATAAATTTATATACATGTATATACATATATGGGCTGGGATTTAGCTGAGTTGGTAGAGCACTGCGCTGCAGTCTCTGAGGTCCCAAGTTCAATTCCCAGCACCGCAAAAATGGGAGAAGGACCTGGCAATCCACTCCCAAGGCAATCCCGAAACAGTCAGCCATTGAAAACCCTATGAGGATCGCTATGAGTCGGACACCGACTCAACGGCACCTAACAACGACAACAACAACAACAATATACATATATACATATATATATGTGTATATATATATATATGTATGTATATGTGTGTATATATACGTATATATACACATGTATATATATATATATATATATATATATATATATAGTTGTTAGGTGCTGTTGAGTCAGGTCTGACTCATAGTGACCCTATGTACAACAGAAGGAGACACTCTCCAACATTGTGCCACGCCTGGCACTATTGTCAGAGTTTCTCTGCTATTCATAGAGCTTTCAATGGCTGATTGTTTTGGGATTGTTCTGGGAGTGAGCTACCAGGTCCTTCTCTTATTTTTGTGGTGCTGGGGATCAAACCCAGGACCTCGGAGTGTTCAGAGTAATACTCTACAAACTGAGTTAACCCTATCCTATATTTATATTTATATTTATTATATATATACATACACATATATATATTTGGTAAACATATATACATATATTATATATAATATGTCTATACACTTTAACTATGTGTTATTTGTTATATGCTAATTTTACCTTTAATAAAGCTGTTAACAAAAACAGTGTTCATAACGTGATAGATTCTTAGTAAATGTGATTTTTTTTCTCTAAGAATGTATTTATTTTTTCTTGACTTAACATGCTTGGGGGCAAATTTAATGAGTCCAAATCAGTTGAAGCCACATAGAATTAGCATTATTTGTCTGCTCACCACCCTCTTCTCCAGGTAACAAGATCATCTCTAAGTAAGTCATTTCTCTCTGACTAAGAGACATGGATCTTTTTAGGGTTACTACTTACAAAGACCCAATACCTTTCCCACTTAGGGATGAACATATGAAGCAGACACTGTGTGGCCCTTTCATATTCCCTGTACCAATTTTGTGTGGCTACCCTCCCATTTCTTCCTTTTGCTGCAAAAGACTGGTATCTGCAACCTTCTCCAAAGGGTTACCCTTGGGCTACTATAGCTGTGTGGCCTATGGAGAGCCAGAGCCAAAGGTGACCAAGAGATTATATCCCCTCAGAGAAAGTCATAGCCAATGGCTGGTACAGCTGTAAAAAAACCCAGCTCCTTTGCTGAGAGATGGGGACAAATGCTGATGTAAAATTTATGCTCTCAGTTCCCCGTGGGATCATACTGAGGCTGGTAATTTATCTGTAATTACAGCTTGGATTTCATCTGCAATGGTGTGGGCAAGTATTCCTCAAAGGTCATTGGGTTAAAGGCTTGGTATCCAGCCTTTGGCACTATAAAAAATGGCCTCATGGGAGAATTTAGGTAATTGTGGGCATATCCTGGAAAAGTGTAATGGAACCCTGGTCTTTTCTGCTCTCTCATTTGCTTCCCAGCTCTGAGGTGAACAGCTTTTCTCTGCCATATGCTCCTGCCATGATATGTTGCCTCACCCCAGGCCCAAAAGCAACATGGCCAATCAACCACGGACTAGAACCTCCAAAACTGTGAGCTAAAATAAACTTTCCTTTTTTACTAATGTCGATTGTATAAAAATGACTTCCTGAGAAAACACAGCTCATGAATTTAATGAGTCCTAGAACAGTATAGCAGTCACCTATTTGGCCATGGAGATTGGCCAGAAATCAAACTGTAATCCCCATTGGTGTCATGAGGGTCTCTTAGGTATTTTTAGGGCTTGAGTTAGAGGAGAAGGGTTGTGCTTTCTCTATAACCAAGAGGAGGTAAGGATGTGACACATGTTGTTCATCTTGTGCAAAGACTATTTTGAAAGGAAAATAACCTAACCCAGGAAACTCCGACCAGAGGTGAAAAGAGAGACTTGAAATGATGTTTGGGTCCATTATGTCAATTATCATTAAGAACAGCACACTTTCCATTTAGGGGTTGTTTATGTTAGCCAGTTAATACCCTTTTGTTACATTAGTGAATGTGGTTTCAGTTTCCATCACTTAAATAGAGGGAATCTTGACTGACACATCTGGTAACCAGTGAAACTAGTAGGACTTTCTGTCCTAGACATGTGAATTAGGCAGATGGATAGGTTAGAACAAATTGGACCAAGCAAATGAATTGTTGCCCTTGTTCAAGCAGACCACAGGAAAGAGTAAATGTTCTGCTTTTCAAACTTTGCCTTTCAGAGTTAGAGCTCAGATAGATTTCATGTTGTTTTCTCTCTCCCTCCCTCTCCCTCCCTCTTTCTATTTTCTTTCTCACTGAGAAATACAACTTTTATTTTGTTATGGTCAAATATATAAAAAATATTTTTCATACTCCCGTGTTACTTGTTTTTAACAATTTGAACTAATTTTCTTTTGAATACCAAACTTCCCTTGCACAAACTAGTGATGTGAAATCACAGAGAGGGAATTTGGAAGCTAATCTTAGGTTACTTCCATTAAAAATTATGCTTTCCCCTCAGACACAGAACAATAACATAAAAACTCATTTTATCAAGGAAAATAATGATCTTAATAGCACAGACTAAAGCTGATAGTATAAAACAACTCCCTATAAAAGTTTCACTCACAAATCCTTGGAACTTTTATTAAATCAAATGGATAGCAGGACCATTAACTGCTTGGAGAAATTTCAAATTGACATTTACAATTTCATGCAGAATATTAGAATAGCACTTCCTTGTCTTGGCTAAAATCAAACTAATGACATGAAAATTACTATTTGAATTCATTTAATGATTGTTTGATGACTTAAAGCTTTTTACTTCTCTTTTGCTACAAATTTAAGAAATTAACCCACCACAAGATGAGGTATATAAAAATACAACATTTAATGTAATAATCTCCATAGTTTTTAGTTGTTTTTTTGATGGAGAGAGGAGAAATGTACAACATTGTTCAAGTTCAAAAATGTACAGGATTGTTCAAGCTCAAAAAGTGAGAATGACAGCTGGGCACAGTGGCACACACGTGTAATCCCAGTGGCTTGGGAGGCAGAGGTAGGAGGATGACAAGTTCAAAACCAGAAGCAGTCTGCATAACTTAGTGAGACCCTGTCTCAAAAAAGTAAAAAAATGGGCTGAGGGTGCAGCTCAGTGGTCCAGTACATGCAAAGCAAGGGTGAGGCCCTGGGTTCAACCCCCAGTACCACAAAAAAAAAAAAAAAAAAAAAAAAAAGTGAGAATGACAGTGTTAAGGGTAAAGGATTTCTATTTTAAGAACAAATATTTATATCAGTGGTCTTCAACCAGGGTGATTTCGTTCCTTTTCCCTGTCCCGCCCAACGCAGGACATTTGGCATTATCTCTTTTTTTATGATTTTATGTTATTTTATTTAACATTTTATTTTATTTATTTTTTCCTCTCTTTATTAGTTGTTGGGGTTTGGCTCAGGCCCCTTGGATGTCAGAGCCTTGCCCTGACACTGAGTAGGTATTAGGGACCCACTGAACCAGGTAGGTGTAGTGGCCAGAGGTGCCAAAGAGGGACCTCAGGAGACCTGCAGGAAACAGGAGAGGGAAAGTTTATTGGGTTGCTCCCCAAGTGGGGTGCAACCAGCAAGCAGCCCCTGTCAAGTGCTCAAGTGCTAGCTCTAAGCCTGCAGCATTCTAGGATTACAGACATGCACCGGCAGGCCTGGCTTTCCTGTAAAACTTTTACTCTAGTTTTCCTCTATTTTATCCCTTCCAGCATTATGGGCTTTACTATTGAAGAAACTCAACTCCTTTCCCTTTCCTGTTCCTCCTTCTCCTCTTCCTTCTCCCCCTCCTCCTCCTCCTCCTCCACCTCTTCTTTTTCCTTCTCCTCCTTGCTTTTCTTCATTTTTTGCATGGGGGTTATGCTGGGGGTTGAACTCAGGGCCTTCTACATGCTAGATTATCAAGAGTAAAGGGCCCCAAGACAAGGTCCCAAGGCCAGAATGATACCAAAACACCAGGTGGCCAGATAGTCAGATGCTGGAAACAAATCAGTCCCAAAGTCAGAATGTTCTGGAGACGCCAATCGCCCAGGAACATACACCCCATTTCCCTTCTTTTCAAAAGCTTCCTGGCCACTAAGGTCCCACCAGTTCTGTAAAACCCCTAGCCTTGCTTAGCTCAGGGTGGCTGCCTGCTCTGATGTTCCCTGAGTGGGCCCTCCCTTTTTGCTTGCTCTGAATAAATTTGCTCCTTGACTTGTCAGAGTGTAATCTCGTGTCTGTGTGGATTTTCTCTATCACTAGGCAAGTGCTCTGCCACTGAGCTGTACCCCAGCCCCTTTTTTATGTTTTATTTTGAAACAAGGTCTTGCTAAATTGTGCATGCTGCTTCTGCCCTCACACTTGGGATCTTCCTGCCTCAGCCTCCCAAGTCACTGGGATTAAAAGGGTACCTCACAGCACCTAGCTAGAAACTCTTATACTAACTTTGATCTGAAGTAATTCCCATTTTTTAAGGTAGAATTTTTTCAAGGAAATTTACAGAAGATAATTTATCTTGGAGATAATCTCTATACACAGGTTCTTGGTGGTGGCTGCTAAGTTCTACTTAGCCCCTAACTGCCATCATCTCTGGTGGAATGATGAAGGCATTCTTCTGCATACAATAGTATCCAGGGTTCTCATCATTTCAGCCCATGGTTGCAGGGACCAGCCACCATGTTCAGGTGAAGAGGCCAGGACTCTGCCTTGCTTTCTTTGTGGAAGCAAATGCATCTCCTTCAGAAGCTGATCTTCCTCTTGGACTTGGTTTTGAGTGGATTTACTTCTCTTATAATCACGTTTGCTATTCCAGGCTCTTTTCCCTTCCCAGGAGCTCAACAAAACTTGATATTAGAGGAGGAGAAATCATTATTGGTACCACTTCTATCTATTTCTGCTGTAAAATCTATTTAAAAAAATTTTTAAATACTGTATGTAGTTTCTTCCTGATTCTCTTCTCTTGTTGCCTCTAATCTTTTTATATGTATCAAATAAAACCCTACCAAATAAATGCTTTCTAGGATGCCTGACTCTTGTTATGTCTCCACTGAGAAACTCCTAGGTCAGTTGTTTTATAGCTACATGGTGGGCTCCAGACTGCAGGGATGTTCAGAGCATTCATGCTGTGCTAGAAATGACACAAAATGGGATACAGTTCAGTAATTAAGGAAAACAGGCAGGAGCAGAGCTTATAGCTACAGTTTAGAAGAGTTCTTTTTCTCTTTTTTTTCATAGCAGAACCTTTCTCTCTAACATAGTCTGGAACATCTCTGCTCCCATTCCAAATAAAAGAATATAAACTAATGTGGTCAGTTTCAATGAGAGGCAATATTGTTTACCCAGACCCCGCATTCCATTGACTCACCCAGGAAGTTACATGCAGTTTGGAAGGACAATCCCAGCCTCAGGAACCTGTGACTATTTTATGGCTTCATCTAGGCACAGAAACATGTCTGTTTCACATGGGAGGTAAACTAGAAGTATAGAAATTCAAAGTGGTATGTGAGTGCCCTTGGAGTATCCTTCAACCAGTGAAGTATGGGAGTAGGGAGATAAATATGATAACTTCCTTATCCCTTAATGGAACAATTAGGTAGTATGTTCTATAAGTCCTACCAGTGTTCCCTGAAAAAAATGAATCCCAACTGCCCACAGCCTGTCAATGCTACTTTTGTTAGTTTCCCATCTTGCCTCTGTGCGTTCTCCATTCCCTTGTCTACTGCCTAGACTTGCCTTAAGAATTGCTATGGAACAATCCAATGAAGAAAATAGTATTGTTAGTGACAGTGGGAGGGGTAACTGAGGAGTTCTGCCCTTTAGGCACTTCTCTTCAGGTAGAGCCAGGTCCTTGGCTTTTCTACTGAGAAGAACTTCAGGATGAGTTAGAGCAAAACAAAATTAGTGAGTTTATTAATTAGGAACAAAAGACAGTACATGCTTTAGATTTAAGCATGGGCATTTGGAGAGAAAAAGAGACACTTAAGAAAATAATAGTACATGTCTAAGGTGTAGACACAGGCTTCTCCAGAGAGAGAATTGCATTTAAGTGTCTGAACAATAGCTATGTCTATATGAATTTGTGGCCTTTGAGGTTACATTTTTCAAAGGGTGTAATTTACAACTAAGTTCAAAGATTAAGCAAAGTGGAAAAGAATATAAGCTGGTTTACATATTTTTTCTAGTTTAAAGATTTTCCCCTTTTGTAAATGAAATTGTAACTTTGCTTTACAAGGTACATTGTTTAGGTTTAAGGACAAAATAGGCAAAAGAAGTTCCACAGTTAGATTTAGAAGATGAAGTAGAAATGTTTTTGTATACTTTCTATCTACAGAACATCTCTTTAGTAAAACTAGGCTATGAGGTAGTGCAGGAGGTGCCTGGTATAGGTTTATAGATAAGAAAAGAGTGCTATTAAAGTGCATAGATGGAAATGGTCACAGGAATTCTTACTTAGTCACTAGGAAATTGTTTAGGCATATATTGGCTGCAAACATGGCCCATAATCTTGTTTGTGAGAGTCTCAGAGAAGCACGGGGTTACAGAGAGGAAAGGTCATATACTTGAAGGTCATATTCGTTTGACCCTTAGCATGGCTTTTTGCTACTTTAACATTTTTATTTGAAATATCTCTCAAAATAATGTCTCTATGTAGGCAGTCTTTACAGTAGTTTTCTTGGTAGTTGTGTCAAAATTCTTGAGACTCAGCCAGAGAAACATAAACCAGATCCCAGGATGAGGGTTCTTTTACCTTTCCATATCCCCTTACTGTCCCTCTCTTTCTATTCTGCTTCAGTATAGCACTACAGAGTGTGTACATCAGAGTTAGACAGCATTAGGCCTGTGCTGGCCCGATATGGTAGACACAAGCTATGTGTGTCTACAGCCATACTGCACAGGTGTTCCATCTCGACAGATCTCAGAAGCTAAGCAGGATCAGGCCAGGTAAGTACTTGGATAGGAGACCACCTAGGAATACTGGGTGCTGTAGGCTTGGGAGAAGGACCTGGCAGCCCATTCCCAAAACAAATAGGCATCAAAAACCTTATAAATAACTGAGAAGCACTGATAATAGTGCTGGGCATAGCACAATGTCACTTAGTGTTTCATTCTATTGTACATGGGGTCACTATGAGTCAGACCTGATTTGATAGCACCTAATAACAACAGTGATGTGTAATTGTTCAAAATTTAGTGTAATCTAAATAAGATTAAACAGTCATTTTCTCAGTTACACTAGCCACATTTCAATTACTCAACAGCCACATATGGCTAGTGGCTATAGATGTAGACCTCAGAGATACAGAGGTATTTGCATCAATGTAGAGATTTCTATTAGAGAGTGTGGGCCTAGAATCAATCCCAGGTTGTTTCAGATTGACCTCTTCCCATTCATTATCTTGGTCAGTATATTCAATGCTTTGAAACTAAGTTTGTACATCTGTAAAACAGGGCTGTGGTAAGGATTAAGGTAATTTCTGCAAAGCATTTAGAAAGCATATAATTAATATTCAATAAGTGGAGAAATAGACAGACCCACACAGACCCAGAAAGAGAGAGAAAGAAAGATAGATAGATAGATAGATAGATAGATAGATAGATAGAGATAGAGAGAGAGATATTGACATTTAAGGAATTAAGTTAAGGTATCCAAAAACTCAGAGTGCTGGGCACAGTGGTGCACGCCTGTAATCCCAGCAACTTGGGAGGCTGTGGCAGGAGGATCATAAGTTTGGGGCCAGAGGCAGCCTGAGTAACTTAGTGAGAACTTGTCACAAGATTAAAAAAATTTTAAAGAGTTTAGGGGTATATCTCAGTGGTAGGGTGCTTGCAAAGCACACACAAGACCTTAGGCTCAACCCCTAGTACTGGAAAAAACAAAATAAACAAACAAACAAAAACCAACCTTCAGAGAAACAGTGTATAAAAACTGCTAGCCTCAAGTATGACACTAGACATTTTACTTCCCTTCATGAATCTCCACTTTCTGTCTTGTTAGGGAACATAGGCAGAATTATAGACATTCATGATTATGATTCTTTGAAATTTCTTAGGGTAATTTTTGTGCAAGTTTCATCTTCTTTTACTTACCCACTAAGCTAATATTGGTTGAGCAGCTTCTATCCTGCAGGCACTATATGATGAGCAGGTAACAGAAGAAAACACAGCCCCTCATTGCAAATTGTAAAATCCTAAAGGAAGAAGGAGACAAAAAGCAAATATAGCCAGTAGCCTATTATAATCACTAAGATAATAATCCAATCCTTCCTTTAAAATGTTCTTGCAGAGGGTGACTGAAACTCTAGGGATAAGAGATCCTCAGCCTGATGAATAACAGGGAAGGGTGTTTCAGGCAGAGGGAACAGAATAGAACCTTCTTTTTGAGTCTCATTCCATTCTCTTTGCTTTCATAAAATAAGCTGGATTTTGGAGGTGCTGGAGAAAGGTTAAAGAGGATTTGAAGAGAGAGAAGAAAGAGAAGAAAAAAGGAGAGAGAGGAGACTTAGGTGGTTGCTGTCCTTTTGCTCTATCCATACAGTCCTAAGTTCTAAGTTGGTGCTTCTTCTACAGTGGACAACGCATCACCTACAACAAAGAGAGAGGTGGGGGAGTTACCTACTAAAATTAGATCCCTATGCCTCAAGACTGACCTACTGAATCAGAAGTTTTGGAGATCTTGGCCTAAAGGATTTCTATTGCACACCAAAGTTTAAGAGCCATGGCTGATGACAATACCCTGGGGTCAATCTCCAGCACCAAAAAATAAAACAATAAACATAATCAATAAATAAAAACTTAAAAAGAATAAATAAATAAATAAAATAAGGGTGGCAGTGGGGAAAAGGGATGTAGCAGCTCAGTAGTAGAGTGTATGCTTAGCATGTGCAGGACAAGGCTCTGGTTCAATCCCCTAGCACCTGAACACACACACACACACACACACACACACACACACACACGCACAGAGCTTCATCTGACAACTTTCTAATGAAGCACGATATTTGAAGAGGAATATTCCTTTAATTTTTATCTTAGCATTTACTTATTCACTTATTTTATTTTTTTCTGTGGTACTTGAGGGTTGAACCCATGGCCTTGCATATACTTTGTAAGTGCTGGACCATTGGGCTGTACCCCAAAACTATTTTTTACTTTTTTTCTTTATTTTGAGTCAAGATCTCACTAAGTTACTCAGGCTGCCTCTGGCCTAGAACTTGCTATCCTTCTGCCTCCATCTCCTGAGTGGCTGGGACTACAGATCTATTCCACTGCACCAGGCTAATTTGGCATTTAAAAGAAAGTTGTCTTTAGATAACATTGAAGGTGTTGAGTTCCATGGGCTCTAATTGGGAATGTAGGTTTTGTCTCTGAAGAGAATTTCTTTACCAAATTCCATCTAGCGTCATTTTTCTCTTTCAGTTCCTGTGCCTCCAAAGCCCTTGGTGAAAATACTCTGGACTCAGTTCTATTATCTTCTTCATTGATCTTCATGCTCCCTGCCAAAAGAATGTCATCACCCTATCTCTACCAATCTTGTTCTATGCTTTTCGTCTTTTCAGCTGTCCTTGTCCTTGGATGTGCTTTCCCTAGGTTAATGATGTTCCTTACTTTTCCTGTTGACTTTGACCTGTTCCACTGCTTTGATTCTTTCTAGGATGTAGTGAGAATTTCTCCCAAGCCCATTGGAGTTTAGGCAGAGAAGACACTTTTAGTTGTAGCTCCCTTTCTTCTGGGGACCTTATAATTGAAATAAGCTGCTGAGAAATGCCATCAAAATTAATCTTTTTCTTTTTCTGTTTTTCTTTTGCTATGCTTGGCATCAAATCCACAGCCTCACTCATGTTAGGTTAACACTCTACCACTAAGCTATACCATTTTAATGCATTACTAAAGATGGAAAAAGAACATCAGCACAAAGGAAGTTCTTTGTGCCAGGTGCGGTGGTGCACGCCTGTAATCCCAGTGGCTCTGGAGGTGGAGGCAGGAGGATTGCAAGTTGGAGACCAGAGGCAGTCTGCGTAACTTAGCGAGACCCTGTCCCAAAAAAGTAAAAAAAAAAAATGGTCTGAGGGTACAGCTCAGTGGTCCAGCACATGGAGAACATGCAAGCATGAGGCCCTGGGTTCAACTCCCAGTACCACAAAAAAAAAAAAAAAAAAAAAAAAAAAAAAAAAGTTCTTTCTGAAACAACAGAAATGAAGCTTTGATTAAAATGGCTATTACAAACAAGAAAGTGGACATTACCTGTCTACATTATGAAGGCCAAAATTTCTTCACCTATAAATTTAAGAAAGCTTTTATCCATTAAAATGCCCTTCCTTTCAGCATCATAATAATACGTCTTCATTTCTGATATTTGGCAGCATAAACTCAAATATGTAATTCATGAAAATTAGGGTTGTTTCTTTAAAAATCTTATTCAGCTCACTGGTTATAATGAGTTTGTATTTGTCAAATGGTTTCTATGCTTAAATGAAAAGGTAACGAAAAGCAACCATTGGATCTGCTAGATGCACTATCCCTTTGTAGGGTTTCATGACATGCCTCTTTGGCAAAGCAGGGCCCCTGGAGTAATCAGTGTGGATATGAAAATGAGCACATTATTTCACTGTTAACATGCACTGCTAAGATGAAAGAGAAGGCGTGTGAGCCTACTGATGTTTTTATTTTCCTTCTTGGAACGATTAACTGAATAAGAAACAGAGTAGGCAGGGTGTTCTAAATGCAAACTTGATCATAGAGTTTTGGAACTTAATACTTAAAATGTATGCAAAGTTTCTGAGAGATGTTACATTGTGAACTCCCAGCTCCAATAAGATACCTTCATTATACTAATGGGGAAACTGAGTCTCACAGCTATAAATACTAAAGAAATAAACACACAAAAAAGATTTCTTAGTCAACTAATGAAGGCATAGTAGACCTCAGTCATGGGAATCTCAAGCCCTTGACAATGCATCTCACTGGTAAAATTAGTACTATCATAATTTCCTTTTCACAGTTAAAAGAACTGAGGCTTTTAAGTAACTTGCCAGAGCTTATGAAGCTTTTAGGGCTGGGGTTTAGCTCAGTTGGTAGAGTGCTTTCTCTATACACTCTGAGGTCCTGGATTCAATCCCCAGCACTATAAAAATGAGAGATGGACTTGGCAGCCCACTTGTGAAACAATCCTGCAACAATCAGCCATTGAAAACCCTATGAGTAGCAGAGAAGCACTGACATAGTGCTAGGCATGGCACAGTATTGGGGAATGTTTCTTTCTGTTGCACATAGGGTCCCTGTAAGTTAGACCAACTCCACGGCACCTAACAACAACAAAGCTTTTACATTGTGGTGAAGACTTGAACATTTATCTGATGCCTACTTCTGTATTGCAGTCTGATCCCATCCAGTATATATGCCTATGCCAACTTACAAATGAAGCAGTCCACTATTGCAGTTCTGCCAAAGGAAAAGCATAACGTGATTGTTTATCCTTAGCCACTGCTTCTACATATCACAGCTGATAGAGACTCCTGGTAGAAAGTAGGTTTTGTACCAGTGTGTCAGGGCACTCTTAAAGCAGCATAATTCATTGTTTATGATTTATCAGATTTTTGTCCTATACTTAGGAACTCAAGCAGCGGACAGAAGGAGTACATGTCTTTGGACTCACCAGGAGACTTCTTGAAAGAGTTTGCCACTTTGGTTTGCTTTTTCAGTTCTCAAGCTAAAGAGTCCCTTGAAAAGATTATTTAAATGTAGATCCTGGGCACTGTCCAAAGTGATTCTGATTCAATAGGTGTAGGTTGGAGTTTTAAAGTTCAAAAACAGAATAGAGTGGTTCCCTGACTATGACCCTCCATCCTGTTCCACGAGGCAACCACTTTAGATCCTGAACACTTTCATCTGGCTTTACATATCTCCATGATTCTACAGTGGGACTGAGGTAAATTACAAAATGTTGGGAAACTTCTACTCCACGTCTCAGATTGGCTCCAATCTTTTACAGTTGATACTGAAGAAGTGTTTAGGAACCTATTACAATAAGAAAAATAACATTTATTAACCCCCGACTGTGTCCAAGCCTGTAGCTGTACCACTGTGACATCTAATCCTGTCAGATCTCAAAAGCTAAGCAGGGTTGTGTCTGATTAGTACTTGGATGGAAGACTGCCTCAGAACATCAGGCGCTGTAAGCTTGGGAGAAGGACTTGGCAACCCACTCCCAAAAAACAGTCAGCCGTTTAAAACCCTATGAATAACAGAGAAGCACTGACAAGTGTTTCTTCTGTTGTACATAGGGTCGCTATGAGTCGGACACTGACTGAACAGCATCTAACAACAACAATGTGCAAGGTCTTTAAGTACATCTCATTTATTATGTTCAAATGACTCAATTACAACAATTTAGTACAAGGATCTATTATTATTATTATTATTATTATTATTATTATCATTATTATTTGAGATAGGGCCTCGTTATGTAGCCCGGACTGACCTGGAACTTGACATCCTCCTGCCTCAGCCTCTTTGCATGCTAGGGTTACAGGCATGCATCACCATGCCTGGCCTAATTTAAGGATCTTAATTAGCTTTGTTTTCAATTTTAGAATCAGGCAAGACTTCATTCCATAATATGGAGTAAGTGTTCTACTTTTATAAAGTGTTGTAAAAAAGGAGAAACAAAGAACAAAAAGCAGACTGGCCATTTCAATGTTACTTTCTTTTTAAGGCAAGGACTGAGAGAACAGTAAAAAATAAATGATTGGTTAACATGTTTTTTCAGGTTACCTTTTGTGGGAAGAAAAGGCAGAAGGGACTTCATTATCATGGCCATTGATATGGAGCCTGGGAAATTTGGCGCTCTCTCTATCTCTTCACTTATTTTATTTTATTTTCTTTATATGAGACAGGGTCTTGCAGCTCAGGGTGGCCTGGAACTCCCTATATGGCCCAGGCTGGCCTCCAACTCATAATCCTTCTGCCTCTGCCTTCCAAGTGCTAGGACTACAGATGTGCCCTACCACGCCCAGTTGTCTTTTCATTTCTCAGGGACATTAGTTAACTAAGTTCTGGCTTGGTATGAGTGACTCCATTTTGATTTTTAGTTTGTTGGAATCAAGTTCAGGAGCTTAGTTCTATAATTCTTATTGAACAGTACTTACTGGCACCCTATGAAGTACAGTTTTAAGTCCCAAGACCACGAGGTTCGATCTACTTTTGCTCATGATTGTAACTTGGGGATAGAATGATCAATAGGCCATAAGGCGTTTGGAGTACAAGTGAACCTGGGCCGGGGTGGGGCACCAAGGGCTTGGCCACTAGAGCAGCGTTCCTGGGCCAACTCAGGGCCCAGGGGCGGTCCGGGGCGGGGTGGGGGCCGGCCCGCCTCCTCCTTCTCCCGCCCTCCTTCTCTTCCTGCCCCGCCCCCTCCCCTGCCCCGCCCCGCCCCCTCTCCTGCCCCGCCCCGCCCCCTCTCCTGCCCC
>VMDO01031507.1:0-20023 GCA_007922755.1 Pedetes capensis
TTGGTGATGATGGTGGTAATGGTGATGATAGTGGTGGTAATGTTGGTGATGATGGTGGTGGTGATGTTGGCAATGATGATGGTAACCCCCCCCATGTGTCTGTCACCTTGTTGTGCTGTGGGGACTTGTGTGTTGCTGTGATGCTGAAAGCTATGCCACTGATATATCAGATACCAGCAGGGCCCCCCTGGTGGACAGGTTTGAGCTGAGCTTCTAGACTAAGACAGACTAGGGAGAAGGAGACATCGGCCCACTCCAGAAATGATTAGCCATCCAAAACCATGTGAATAGCGAGAAACACTGTCAAATATAGTGCCAGAAAGTGAGTCCCCTGAGGCTGGAAGGCTTTCAAGAGATGAGTAGGGAAGAGTTGCCTCCTCAAAGCAGAGTTGACCTTACTGATGGGAATGGAGCGAAGTCTCTAGGACCTCCTTTTGCTGGTACGGCTCCACTCAAAATGAGAAGAAACATAGTTGCTGCAACAATGGGCTCACACGTAAAAAGATCATGTGCATGGCCCAGTGTCAGGGAGTGTTTTGTTCTATTGTACACAGAGTCACTATGAGTCGGACCTGACTCGATGGCACCTAACAACAACAACAACAACATGATGATGATAATGGCAGTGATGATAGGATGACGCTTGTGATGGGTGATTACGGTGATGGTGGCGGTGGGCTCGAGAGTGATGCTGAACCTTGGCGTCCGCCCGGTGCACAGCGTTCCTCTGTCCTTGGCTAATGCTTGGACCAGCCCCGTGGGGAAGGGCTCAGCTGCTGTCATGCCCAGTGGAGTGAATGAAGCCAAGAGAGGCTGTGGTCAGTGCTGAGCCAGGGGCGGAGCTGGAACTCCATCCCAAACTTTCCCTCCCCAGCTCAGTGCTCTGCCCCCTTGACCTGCAGGGGGCGCTGTTGCTGTTGTTGTTTGGTCCGTCTAGTCGTGTCCGACTCCCAGTGCCCCTCATAGGGTTTTCAATGGTTGTTTATTTCAGGATTGTTTCAGGAGTGGATTGCCATGTCCTTCTCCCATTTTTGTGGTGCTGGAGGTTGAACCCAGGGCCTCATAGAACACAGAGCAGCGCTCTACCAACTGAGGCAAACCTTGTGTAAGTCGAAGGCACCTGGAGAGGCATTTCCTGTGGACCCTACGGCGCAGGTCCGCGGCTGGGGAAGCGTAATCACAGCCTGCACCCCAGGACTGGGTTGAGGAGCAGATCTGCAGGGACCAAGGTGGGGAGAGAACTTCCGTGGGGGCCGCCAGGGGGTGTTCCAGCCCTGGATATGGAGGCTTCCGTGAGTGCCCGTCTCCTGCCTCTGCTGTGCCACATGGTGCTGTGGCTGCCAGCTCCATGCAGCCTGTGGGCCAGAGCACCCCGCTGACTGTCCGTGCTGCAGTCCTGCCCCTGCCCACCCCCTGCCTGGCCTTCTCTCCACCCATTTTGGTCACATCAGCCCCCCGCCCCGCTGTGGCTCCAACCCCTGCCAGGAGCCTCATTCTGGAGGAATTCTTGTCATCACCCCAGCTGGGGCACTGAACCCAAGAGCCTACTGATTCTACTCTCAAGAACTCTCGACAAGCCTAGGTTGCCTGCTATGGCCCCTCATTGCTGTTCAGGGTGCAGTGGCCTCCGCACCAGCTGCCCCCAGCCAGGGCCTCCCCCGCCCCATGTAAGCCCTCAGGGCTTCTGGGCCTTTGGGATAACGCACACTCTCCTGTCTCCTGCCCCAGGCGGGACCTCCACTGCCCTTGGTGCATCTTCCTCTCTGCCTCTGGATGGCATCCCCTTCCTTCCCCAGAAACGCCTGGCCTCCTCAGCCTGGACAGGCCTGCCCCTCGCCCTTCCCTCAGGGGTTCTGCCCCAGCCTCCGACTCAGCCCAGCTGTGGGTGTGGCGAGGTCCCGCAGGCACACAGCAGGTGTGCTCCCTGGCACATGAGTGAGCAAATGACTGGAGGTAAAGGGTGAGCAGCATGGTCCCAGGTCACGTGGCTCCTCAAGACAGAGCTGGGGTTTCCATCACCCCGCGCGTGTCCTAGGGGTTCTGTGGCCAGCGATGCGTTTGGAGCCCAGAGCTGCGTGCAGCCAGCACTGCTGGAGGGCGATGGGGCCCCCCACTGCCCGGACTCTTAACCTTCCGCCCGAGGGAGCGGAGCATGGCCACAAACCCACAGAGCTGCTCCAACCTGTCGCCTACCCCAGAGGGCCTGGAAAGTCACTGCTCAGCAGCCCTGGTGAAGAGGACCAGCTCCCCCTGGGTGAGACCTGTGGGGGCAGGAGGGTGGGGGGCAGGGCTCCTCTCAGACCCCTGCCTTGCTCCCTTCAAAGGCCCAGAGCAACAAAGGAATGGCAGGCCAGCCCACAATTAAGCAACAGCCCCACATCTCTTTGTTTCTCTGCTTCTTCCAAAGTGGCAAAAGATCAAGGCCCCGAGCTTGAAATAACAAAGGGGAAATAGCTTGCAGACCCTGCATCTGGAGGCCAGAAGGGCCTTAACAGCCGCGCTCAGAGGCAGCGGGAAGGGGGGTCCGGGCCGAAGCAGGCTCTTCCCCCACCTTCCCACCTCCCGCAAGCGCCTGGGCCGTGCTCTCCACCGCAAGGGTGGTAGGCACAGGACACCTCGTCCGCAGCCTGCAGTGGGCACTGCTCACCCAGTGCCTCTCTGCAGGTTCTGCCCGGTCACCCTGCCTCCGCCACTGTCAGGTCGAATCCTGGGGACTGAAGTTAATGAGGCTTACGGCAGGGTTGCGGAGCCCAGCTGGTGACAAGTGCTGACATGTGTCTGTGATTACTGGGTGAGGAAAGCCAGCTCCCAGGGCACCCAGGACTCAGCTCACGGGCAGATGGCTGGGCTCCTCCCCAGGGAGGGGGAGCAGGGCATCTCCCCCGGCTCAGCGGGGCTGACCTCAGAGGCTGGTCTGTCCCGCCGTCTGGGCTTCCTGAGGCGTTTGCATGGCCAGCAATTCTAAGGCTGGTGGAAGGGGAGCTGAGGCCTTGGAAAAGGGGGTGGAGCCTCCTGCTTTCCACACCCAAACCTGGTACCACTGGAAAGCCGCCAAACAATGCTCTGGACAGCGGAGACTCGTGACCAGGCCACGGCTAACGCCAACGAGCCACCGACCCCAGCTGTGGCCCTCCCGGGTTGTAGCCTGTGCCTCCGCCAGGTGGCCTGTCTGTCCCTGTTCTACAGAAGCAGCAGCTGGTGCCGGGGGAAGGCTGGCGGGGGTTCCCAGGCCACACAGCTCGGCAGAGTCAGCCAGGATTCGAATCCAAACCTCCCGACAGCCGACCTCGGACTTTCCAGAAACTCATCTCCTGAGAGCCCCAGCAGATGGATTATGCAGCGCGGTCCCGGTCCTTCTTCAGAGAACTCATTTGCTAAAACACAGTTGCCCCCCATCACGTCCCACCTCGAAGGCTGGCCACAGCTCGCCTTCCTTGGCTGTTCTTTTGGGTCACTGCAGTGCCAGATGACAGGGTCTGGAGGCTCCCTGGGATCAGCCTCCAGCGGGAGGGTGATGAGGCAGAGGCGGGTGAACCCAGGGGGCCTCCTGTTCCCTTGGGGGTTGGCCGAGATCCTGGGCTTCCATCCGGGTGCTCAGGTGCTGGCTGGGCCCCTAGGGTGCCCCTCCCAACCGGCTCACGGCAGGAGGCACTGGAGGGAGGGGGGCCACGTGCACTGGGGGCCCTGGGCTTGGCTGCGCAAGGTGGGAGTGGGGCACCAGTGTCCTAGCAGGACAGTGTGGGGCACTGGAGGGATGTGAAACCCCAGTGCATGGTGGGATTCTTGAAGTCAGGGGCTGAAGGGGCTGAGCGTGAGAGGAGCACCCTACCCCCGGCTCTCTGCCCAGGCCCCCTGAAGGGGGGAAGTGACATCGCAGTGGGAGCACGGACCGTGGACCCACAGCTGCCAGGAGCAGGCCGCTTCCGGCATTTGCCCTGGGATCCGAGTCTCGCGTGTCCAAGGGACGGGATGGCTGCCTTTGGCTTGGAATGGGGAGGTGCCTCGTTCGGCGGTAGTCAAAGGTGCCCAGGGCGGGTTCTCCCCGGGGGACTCCGTGGTTCTCGGACTGTGGTTCTGGGATCCGAGTTGACTCAGTGCAATTACTGGGAGGTCCTGCTTGTCCGGATGTCCTGGGGAGGCCGTATTCTGGGTGAACGTGCCTCTCTCTTCTGTTCATTTTGGTGACCCCCAGGGAACTGGTCCATGTCTCTCTGTGGCCACAACCCTTGGGACGGGCTGCAGGCAGGTCCCCCACTGCTCCAGGAGCCGTTCTCATGAGCTGCAGCCTCTTCGGGGGAAGGCGGTGTCTGCCGAAACCTGGATCCACGCTGAGGGTTCCCTGAGGTCTTCTGAGACCTCACGAACTATTCCCACAGCCTGTCCCCCGCTCAGGCCACACGTCCTCACACGTGGGCCGTGGGCTTTCCGGGGGTGGCTGGCCAGGCCTTGTCTGCCTCGGGCCTTCTCACCTCAGGGTGGTTCTGGCGTAGGTGGACGCCCTCCCTGTTTTGGTGGCCCAGGCCCATCGCCAGGCCTTTGGGACCGGCTTCCGTACTTCTGAGCTTATTTCCTCCCTTTGACAAGATGGTGGCAGCAGATGTACCTGCTTCTGTCCGTCACGTCGAACTGGATGTCAAGCAAATGTTAAAAGGAGGGAAAAAGAAACTCACAAAGGCAGACGTGTTTAAACAATGTTGGTGGTTGAATAGCATTTTTTTTTTTTTTTTTTGTGGTACTGGGTGTTGAACCCAGGCTCTGGCGTTTGCACGCTGTGCAAGTGTTGGACCACTGAGCTGAGCTGAGCCCCCAGCCCATTTTTTTTTTTTTTTAGATTTTGAGACAGGGTCTCACTGAATTACGCAGACTGCCTCTGGTCTCGAACTTGCGATCCTCCCGCCTCCGCCTCCCGAGCTGCTGGGATGACAGGCGTGCGCCACCGTGCCTGGCTTGGCTGAACAGCATTTTGAGACACTAAGTGGCTTCTCCTGCCCCTAAGTGGTCACTGTCTCCTTCATTGCCGGCTCTCTCAGCCCCCTCACTGGGAGGAGCTGTGGCCTCAGCAAGAGAAGATGCAGCCCGTCTCCCAGAGTGTCGTGCTCAGCCCTCGTACTTGGAGCTGGCTTGGGGATTCCTGTAGTGCAGAGCAAGGGGCTGCAGTGGCCCCTGCCCTTTCCTGCCTGGTGCCACTGCTGGGTCAAGGTCCTGGTCCTAGTGAGTGTCTGGAAGGTCCTGGGGAGCAGGATGGGTGTGAGATGAGGCTTTCCAGCTCAGCAGCTTCAGGGCTGTCCTGGCCTGAGGGATGTCGCCTGGAAGACTTGGATTCTCTGGTCTCTGTCCCGGAGCTGGAGGGCCGGGGGCAGATGGGCTCCGGCCCAAGGGGCAGAGGTGTTTTGGTCAGTGCCCTCCTCTGTGCCTGACTTGCGCTCGGCAGGCAGGTTTGGCAAATCCCCTGGGCCTTCCTCGGGAAACTCGCGATTTCTGACACCTCTTGTGCACGTTCACCGGGAGTGCAGCTCCCAGGCCAGTGTCGTGAATGTCACTGCAGGCGTCGCCTCAAGAATGATGGCTCCACATGACAAATTGTTGTTGCCGGGTGCTGTCAAGTCGAGTCCAACTCATAGCTACCCTCACAGGGTTTTCAGTGGCTGGCTGTTCCGAGGTTGCTTCGGGAGTGGGCTGCCACGTCCTTCTCCCGTTTTTACAGTGCTGGGGATGGAACCAGGGTCCTCAGAGAGGGTGGAGCAGCGCTCTACCCACTGAGCTAAACTACGTGGACACTCAGCACTACAATTTCAACCAGTACAATCGTCATCGACGCAGAGATTCCGATGAGCTGCCATCGTATAGGGAATTTTTCACTTTATGAGGTGGCACAAATAAGTAAAGCAAACTAGGTACTAGACTGGGGACAACTGGCTACCTATAGGGGAAATTTTATCTAAAAATTAACATCTTTCTGCCATTCTATACCTCCAGTGAATTCCAGCAGAACACACGGGAGAATGTTTTTGCATCCTTGGGGAGCAGAAGAGATTTTTAGGCAAGAAACAGAAATAATGATATGAGGGAGAAGTTGGAATCCGCAATGGAATCTGTTATGCAGTATAAACTCGTTCTTTCCTCAGGCTTCATGCTTGGTGTTGGTCTGAAAGGGCTCTGCTCCATTTGGGCACCCAGGGACCCAGGCTGACTGTGAGACTCTACTGTCTGGGGTGGGACAACTGGGGAAGGCACACTCAGAAGGTCAAGTGCTGGCTTTCCTATGTCCTGGCTCAGATGTGACATATGTCACTCCTGTCCAAAGCCCATTGGCTAGGACTAGTCATGTGGTCCAGTTGTGTGGCAAGGGGTTGGCCCAATGCGGGGATCAGGTTGACCAGTTATGAATGATGCTCTCTCTGCCACAAACTGTATCCCAATACACTAAAACACACCCAGAGAAGACGGAATGGATGAGTTCTTAGGCAGTGTAAACGAGCAGAATTGATCTGAGCTGTAAGAAATCAAAAGAGATGCGGATCAAGCAAAGGGAAAAAAGCAAGGAATTCCCTTTCAGAACTGGATCCTGTTCCATCTGCTCTCACTGGGTGGACATTGGGTGTGTGTCTGTCGGGGAGTGGGAAAAAATGCTTGGAGAACCCCCCCTAGGGGCTAGGTGCCAGGGGTGCAAGGAACAAGAGCCAGGGGCTCTAGAAGCGGGGGAGCAGGAAGCAGAAAGCACTGGAACACGGCATTCAGGGGCCAGGTGGCCCCCCACCTCCTGCTCTCCGGTTCTTCAAACCTGGTGAGAGCCTGCTCAGGCCGGGCCCTTCTGCCGTGGAAGGCGTTCCCCAGAAATTATCCTCCCGCGAGACCACACGCAGCAGGAAGAGGTGACTCCCCAGCAAACACAGGCAGGGCTGTCCCAGTGAGTGAAACGGATGCTCAGAAACCAGGGGGACACGCGGGACATCAGCTGTGGGGGCTGTCAGAGCACAGGACAGTGAGGCACAGCAAGTGTGCCATTCATCAGGGAGGCTGAGGGGTTCATAGGAAGTAGACATTATGAGCCAGGCACGGTGGCCCTCGCTATGAGGCCCCTGCTGTTTTGGGCAGGGCCTCCATTATCCCAGTACCCCAGAAACTCACCTCAGTGCTGGGGATGCAGAGCTCTGAGGCCCAGCCTAGCTGTGCAGGAGCCAAGGCTGACACACGTGTCTCCCAGAGGCAGAAAGTGGCACAGCAGAGCCTTGGGCAGGTGAATTCCAGGTGCCAGGGAACCCAGAACAAATGGCTGTTGGTGGGATCAAGGCTGGCAGAAAGGGAAGGTTTTTGAAAGGTCAGACGTTCATTTCCGATTGTCGTTAAAGGGGCCCAAGGCATCTTCCTCCCTAGCAGGAGTGCTGGGGAGGACCAGGTTGGAAGACAGCATTCTTCCTAGAAGCTCAGCCAGCTGGGCCAGCTGCGCTGGCTCTGGCTTGATTGTTTGCACAGAGGTCCTGGGCCCTTGCTGGTAAGATGTAGTTCTTGTTTCTCAGCTTTAACGGCCCTGGTGACCTTTACGCTGTCCTATTAAAGGCAGGTGGGCTGGGATTTAGCTCATTTGTAGAGTGCTGCTCTGCAGTCTCTGAGGTCCCAAGATCAATTCCCAGCACCACAAAAATGGGAGAAGGACCTGGCAATCCACTCCCAAAGCAATCCCGAAACAGTCAGCCGTTGAAAACCCGACGAGGGTCGCTATGAGTCAGATACCGACTCGACGGCACCTAACAACAACAACATTAAAGGCAGGTAGGAGAGAGGGACAAGGAATCCAGCATATGTCCCTGTTCAGGCAGGACACGCGGGGAAGGGAGGAATGCAGGAAAGGGCAGGAAAGGGGGCCAGGTGACCAGGAGTGCTGATCTGTGTGCAAATTCAATCAGCAGCGATCCGTGAACCAGAGGCTCTGAGCACACTCCAGAGCAGAGCTGGATAAACACTGCCACGTCTCGTGTGCCTCAAGCAGTGGCTGTCTGCAAGCACGCTGGGAACCCACGGCGAAGAGCGTTCCAAACGCACGCAGCGCCTTTGAATTTACTTATTCATTGCCATGTATCCGAGTTACATCCGAGCACGGTGTGATTATACATCTCCCACCGACTGGAGTCCATGGGCCCGCGTGGTGGGTGGGGAGGGGGGAGGGGAAGGAAAGAACGTTTCCTAGCTCCATCTAATTTAAAGCACCTTTAGCTGAGTGGTGCAGTGAAAAGGATGTGGCTAAAACAAATAAAAATCATAGCCGGATCAAAGCGCACGCACAAATTTATTCCTTCTGGAAGCCGCTTCTCTTTCCCCTTCCCCTCTCCCCTTCCCCTGTGCCTTGCCCTCACCCGCGTCCCAGTGATCCTTTTGTGGCAAAGTGCCAGGACGTCCTCATCTCCCCGGAGTGCGAGCCCAGTTTCATCTCTGATTGATGGGGCGAGGGCACCGGCACCGCGGGCATGCAGGAGATCTGAGGCCTTCCTGATTTCATGGTGGACGTGAGAGGCGGCACATTAATCAGCGTCTTTACGAGCAGTTCAAAGACAGTCAGAGATGCTGCGAAGGGCGCGTTTGAAGCACAAAGCCAAGGCATTTCAGGGTTTTATCAACAACCTGTAGCTTCCACCCCCTCTCCCCAGCACACTTGCCCTGCTGCGCTGTGGAATTTTCCATGAAAACCAAGTAGAGCCAGAGGCACCTGAGATGGCATCCAGCACCGACCCATGCTTGACCCGAGTCAAAGGCGGCTTGGCGAAGTCATGTTTCTCACGTGGGGTCCCACAGAAAGTATATCTAGTCTGGAGGCAATGAGTGTCTCGGAGTGTGGGGGGTTTCCAGCACACGGTGGGGTGCATCGGTGCATGTGACCCGGAAGTTGGGGATGGGACCTGGGATGCAACCAATGTTTTCCACCTTTTCTGCCCCATCCCTTCCCCCCTCTCCCCCTGCCTGCCTGTTGGTAAAGGAAAGGCCAGGCACAGCTCAAGCCCATATTATAGCTCTTAGTCCAAAAAAGAAGAAAGGCCCTCTCCCCAGCAACCATGTATTTAATCTCAGGGCAGGACTTTGATTGGCTCTGCTTGGTCATGTGCCCAACCATGGATCAATCACCACTGTGCACAGAAAGATGGAGCTCCGTGATCGGCCAGGCTGGACCACATGCTCACCTTAAGCCTAGAGAGTGGTGGGCACTGTGAGTGGCCATCCTAGCAAAATTCCCTCTCCCTCTCTCTGTGTCTCTCTCTCTGTTTTCTTCTAGTTAAAAGAGGGGCTCTGGGAAGAAAATCAACACTCATTAAGTGTTTGGAAGGTTGTTTACTGTGGCCTGGTCCACTGAGTGGGCTGAGGATGCTAAGTGGAGCTGATAATAGTAGATGTTCTTTGAAAAAAGGGATCTATGGTTAGTAGGTTTGGAGAAATTCTGGTTTAACAGAGGTGAAGTGTTTCCTATTGTCATGGTAATGTTCACTTTTGAATTTCTAAGATAGAGACAGGAAAAGAATTGATGCTTTTGAAATATGGTGCTGGAGATGATTATTGAATATATCATGGACTGCCAAAAGAACCAACAGATCTGTCCTGGGAGAAGTGCAACCAGAGAGCTCCTGGAAGCAAGGATGGCTAGACTGCATCTTGCATCTTTTGGACATGTAGTCAGGAGAGAGGGCTGGGATTTAACTCAGTTGGGAGAGCACTGCGCTGCAGTCTCTGAGGGTCCCCAGTTCAAGTCCCAGCACCACAAAAATGGGAGAAGGACCTGGCAATCCACTCCCAAGGCAACAGTCAGCCATTGAAAACCCTATGAGGGTCTCTATGAGTCGGATACCTATTCGATGGCACCTAACAACAACAAGAAGTCAGGAGAGACCAATCCCTGGAGAAGGACATCATGTTTGGGGGAGTGGCAGGTCAATGAAAAAAGGGAAAACCCCCCACCAGATGGATTGACAGAGTGTCTGCAACAATGGGCTTGGACATAAATAAGATCGTGTTCCTGGCACAGAATCAGGGAGTGTTTCATTCCGTCCGCTGTACACAGGGTCGCTATGAGTCTGACTTGATGGCACCTAACGTCAACAAAGAGAGATATCAATGACTATTTCCCATATTTATTAGATCAAGAGGCAATTTCTTGTCCTGTGGAACATCAGGAAGGAAAATGAGGCTTTAGGATAGGATAGTCTGTTGGAATTGGTCAAACTCTTAGATTTGCCTCACGTAAAAAGGTAAAGCAATCTGCCTGGGAGGATTTGGGAAGAGCCTGCCCTAACGTGCACACTGGCCCGTCAGTTCTTACCCTGCCCTGCAGTCTGACCCTAAATCGTGTGCTCTCCACCACTGTAACTTTGTTCTGTTCCCTGTGCGTGGACTCCCTCCCATCTCCTCCAGCCCCACCGGTCATTCATCTGGGCGACTCCAGCCTGAGGCTCAGGCCTGATTTTCTCTCCCTGACCACACACACTGTGGGAGGCATACCTGTGTGTGTGTGAGGACATCTTGGTTCACTCTTGAGCCCCTCCTGTACCAGAGATGTGTAGGATTAGTCACTGTGCCTCTCCCCTTCTGGAATGCTGTCTCTCTGACGACGGAGTTGTATTAATTTGTTTTGCGTATTGATATGTCGCTAGTAATAACAGAGCCTGGAACTTAGAGAGTGGTGAGTGTTAGAGAATATTTTCTGAATAAATATTAAAAATTTTGTTGTTGTTGTTTAGGTGCTGTCGGGTCGTGACCGACTCATAGTGACCCTCATAGGGTTTTCAATGCTGATTGTTTTGGGATTGCCTTGGGAGTGGATTGCCATGTCCTTCTCCCATTTTTGTGGTGCTGGGAATTGAACTCGGGACCTCAGAGACTACAGAGTGGCGCTCTACCAACTGAGCTAAATCCCAGCGCCTTAATAATTTTTGTAAGGTAGAAATCATAGCAGCTTAACTAAAATGACCAAAAAACATTTTCAGAGCACATCAACCAGAGTTAGGTAGATGGGGAGGTGGGAATGCTATGGTAAGTTCTCTCTGTTGTTTTGTTTCTGAAGACCATGCATTCAGAAACACAGCTTAAGCCATCTAAAGTTATACAAGTAATTACAGATAAGACAGCAACAATGACTGTGTTTTTCCAAGGTTTGTGAGAAGACAGAAAGAAAGAAGAGTAGACAATATACAAGAAAACTAGAAAGCATGTGGAACAGAAGGTCTAAATAAGATCATATAATAAAAGAACAAATGGATTGATAATAATTATAAACGTAAATGGAGTAAATTTATTTATTTTAACAAAGACTTTCAAGGTGGCATGTAAAACAAAGACCATCTGTATATTAACTCTAAGAAAAATGAACACAGAAAAACAAAGTGTCAAGTAAATAATTTAAAAAACTACCAAAAAATAAAAGGAATCACCATATCAAGGCCAGAAAGATTGAGTTCCAAGCAAGAATATTAAACTCATGAAGAGGGATTCTTTTCACTGATGAAATGTTCAATCTATGATGAATTTATACATTTACATAAAATTGTTGTTGTTGTTGTTGTTGTTAGGTGCCGTCGAGTTGGTATCCGACTCATAGCGACCCTCATAGGGTTTTCAACGGCTGACTGTTTCAGGATTGCCTTGGGAGTGGATTGCCAGGTCCTTCTCCCATTTTTGCAGTGCTGGGAATTGAACTGGGGACCTCAGAGACTGCAGCTTGTTCCCCAGGCAATCACCTTTGCCCTACATCCGGGAACTCAAGGTCATTGAGCTCCCAAAGATGGAGCCAGCATCCAATCCCTTGCCTCAGACCCCTTGACACCGATTGGCTGTTTCCAAACCACTGAACGGCTCCTGATTGGACCGTTCGGGAACTATCCCTGATTGGCTACTTTTACAAAACCAAATTTGCATATCCCCCTGATTGGCTGAGACCTGTATGGGGTAACTGCCTCTGATTGGCCCTGGCCAGCCCCTGGAGAGTATATAAGGGTGGTACATGAGCAGTGTGTGTCCATTCAATCGACTGGGACAGACAAGGAAACAATAAAGAGCTGTTGGAGCAGAGCACTTGGAGTCGGCGTCTTCACTGGGAAGAAGGAAGCAAGGAGCCACCGTGGGCAGAAGCCTCTGAGCCTGCCTTTCTCACGGCTTCTCAGAGCAGCCGTGGGCACACGCCTCCTTTCCGGGTGGCTCAGTTCCTGGGTGCTCAGTTCCCCCTTGCCAGATGACGGGTCTTTGGTGGTTGGTTCCTGCTAACAGCCAGAGCGAGTCCAGTGGCAGGGCGACACCCCACACTCTCCAGACCCTGCCCAGGCAGCTCTTCCTAACCACCATCCCAGCTCCCCGTCCATCGCCCACATGTGCTGCTCGGCGGGCTCCATGGCCTTGGTGGGGAACTGAGGCTCCGATTGTCACTGGGTCCGACATGGCCCTCGTGGGGGCTGGCCTGGCCTTCCCCGCCCCCCCCCCAGCCCCCCACTCCCCTGGTCTCCTTCCTGGTCCAAGAAGCTCCCATGCCCTCAGTCCAGAAGCAGGGGCACCCCCTGGCTTCTGGTCCTCGCCTGCCTCAGTCCCTCCTTCCTCAGGGGCTGAGGTCCCTCCCGTGATCTGGAGGTGGCGTCCTGTCCTCTGTCCCACTCTGAGCCTGGGCCCCTCAGACAGTCAGCAGGCCCTTTGGCAGCTCGGACGGCCCTGGGCCTGCTGACTCCCTCCTCCCCGCTGCCCGGCCTCTCTGGGCCTGTGAGGCAGGCGCTAGGTGAGGTGACCATGTTTCCCGCATGGCTGTTAAGCCACAGTGAAGAACCGTGCTGAGGATGCCGGGCTGCAGGCCATGGGTACTCAGGGCACTGTCACCCCTGTGGCTGTGGTCTCGGGGGGTCTCTCATCTGTTCTCAAATTAAAGATGGGAGGTTTGTTGTTGTTAGGTGCCATCGAGTCGGTATCCGACTCATAGTGACCCTCATAGGGTTTTCAATGGCTGACTGTTTCAGGATTGCCTTGGGAGTGGATTGCCATGTCCTTCTCCCACTTTTGCGGTGCTGGGAATTGAACCGGGGACCTCAGAGACTGCAGTGCAGCGCTCTACCAACTGAGCTAAATCCCAGCCCATGAGAGGTTTAGATAATCCTAAGTGTTAGCCATGAGGGAGGCACCGTGGAGACCTAACAACTAGATCTTTTCTGCTGGGAGCCTTCAGTTCCCGGGATCCACTTGACGCTGGATCTCAAGGCTGTCAGGCAGCTGCAGGTGCTGCGACCTCACAAGGAAGGGCCTCGGAGCCCAACCCAGCCCCTGCCCAGCCACAGACACGGGAGGCCGAGGCGCAGCCAGGGGGCGGTTGGTCAGGGCCGGTCGTGGTTTGCCATGGCTCACCATGCGCCCCACAGACGCTCTGGAGGACTGGGTCCCCACTATCTGTAGCTGCAGGAGGTAAGTGCTGAGGACAGCGTGTGGCAGCCAGCCATCGACCGGGGCAACGGGACTGAGAACGGAGCCAGAGCAGCCCTGGCGGGAGACCCTATCAGCAGCCCAGGCAGAGTCAGGCAGGGCCGTGCGCTGGGGCTCAGGCCCATGGCCGTTAGGTGCTCTGGGCTTTATGCGCACTGGGACTCAGTCTGGGAAGAAACCTTTTAATCAGTCATTATTGAAACCATCCGCCTTTCGGCCGCTTGAATATATGATTTCTGAACTATCTCCTTCCTGATTCTGCAGGAGGTTGATGCTCAGCCGCTGTGGTCCGCTGCCCCGCCATAAAGCTGCCTTGGAGCGGCGGCAGCCCCTCCTTCGTTGCCAGGGCCCACCCGGGAGGGAGGGGGGAGGCCTTTCTGTCCCCTTGCCAGACCTGCAGGCTGGGAGCTGTAAAGTGTCCACGTAAAGTTGGAGGCAGGGTTCCTGGAATGTCCACGTTTCCCGTGGCGGTGTGGGGAGCAGGGTGCAAGGAGCCAGGTTTCGCCCCTTGCAGCAGGCCGTGGCTGTGGCTGGAAGCTGGGTGCTGCTGCCCTAGGCAGTCAGGCCAGCTCCCCAGGAGCCCCCGCTGCCCAGGGCCTGAGCCTCTGAGGAGGGGTGGCAGGCCTGGGGCACCATGCTGGGGGCCAAATGCACACTTGGGGCCCGTTGTTCATCAGGTCTTCAGAGCCTCAGGATGGTAGCAGCGGGCATGAAACTCAGCCCAGGGCAGGAAACCCAGCGCTGTGACTGTAGGGGGCACTCCCTGGGTGTCACTGTCCCCACGTACCTCCTACCTTTTTTTTAGGTTAAGAAACAGAGGCAGGAGAGATTGTGGTCCCACGCTGGTCGGATCTGGGCCTGGAAAGCAGGTGTCTGACTCTGGGACAGGCCGGGCTCCGTGGGGCGTTCCTGAGAAGTGTGGGAAGCTTTCAGGGACTTCCTGCCACGCGGGAAGCCCAGAGCGGTCCTGGTCCTGCACCTGCCACGCTCAGGGGCCGCCAGCAGGCCTTGGGCCCTTCCCTCTCCTGCCTCCTGCTTCCCGCCTTTCTTCCGCTTCCTCCCTTCACGGAGCTGGGGATTTGAGCTTTCCAGCAGGGAGGAGGCACCAATACACCTTGTGGCAGGCGCTCCTGAGGGTCTTCCTGGTGGCAACAGTGCTGGGAGCTGGGGCACAGTAAGGAGGGAGATGGAGGTGGTCCCAGCTCCAGGGAGCCCCTGTCTCTGAGGGACAGGGAGAGATATCAATAATATTTTCATTAAAATTTTCCAGTACTGGAGGTTGAACCCAGGGCCTCACACATGCTAGGCAAGCGCTCCCCTGCTGAGCATTCCCCAGTCTCTTTTTTATTCTGTATTTTGAGACAGGGTCTCACTAAGTTGTACAGGCTGCCTCTGGCCTTGAACTCGAAATCCTCCTGCCTCAGCCTCCTAAATCTCTGGGATTACAAGTGTATGCCACTGCGCCCAATTTTGTTAAAACTTTTAATGGTTTCGGTTTCATAGCTGACTTTTCAATCTAATTTCAGTCTGGAGTGAAGTCCTAAGTATAATTTTTCTCCAAATTTCCAAATACTCTTACCTGAAGATGCTATGCTTTCTCAGCTATCTGCAGTGCTTCTGTATAGTAACAGTTTGTGTATTAGGTCTCTGCAGTCATGTCTTCTTCTGGTGTCTCTTACACACCTTGTTGGTTGATTAATTTCGGCACTACTAAGTTTTCTTTCAAGGCTGGGATTTAGCTCAGTTGGTAGAGCGCCGCTCTGCAGTCTCTGAGGTCCCGAGTTCAATTCCCAGCACCGCAAAAATGGGAGAAGGACGTGGCAACCCACTCCCAAGGCAATCCCGAAACAGCCATTGAAAACCCTATGAGGGTCGCTATGAGTCGGACACAACTTGATAGCACCTAACAACAACAACAAGTTTTCTTTCTCCTGCCGCAGCATCTCACGTGTTTTAATATCTGCTAAGGAAATAACCTTCCCTGTTCCTCTCTTCCAACATATCTCAGTCATTATTGTTCCTTTCTTCCTTCAGATCATCTTTAGAATCACCTAGTCAAGGTTCTGAATTGGCATTAAACTCACAGAGCTTTGGGGAAAACGGACTTATTCACAGTACAGTTTGTCAGAAGCAGAGCCTGGCTCCCCTTAGTTTCCTCTCTTTCCTTCACACCTCATTGGAGTGAATCACAATCTTCTTTTGGCCATGACATCTCTCTCCCTGGAGGGTTGTCACTACGGTGAGTTAAAAGACAAGGCTGTGTTCTGTATTTTCATCCTGAGAAACCAGTGTGGTGGGAGTGAGCTGCGGTGCTCACACACCCTTCTCACCTGGCCCCACGCAGAGGGACGCTGGCAGAGGAACTGTGCCTCCCAGGACAGGAGGCACCCCCTCCCCCCACCGCAGTAAGGCTGCTCTTAGTGCCTGGGGCTCTAGGCTGTAGAGTGCAGAGCCTAGGGCTTAGGGAGAGGGTCCTGGGGAGGGGACTCTGGGCACCTACAGCCAGAAAGAGCTCTTTTCTTTTTTTTTTTTTTTTTGGTACTGGGGGTTGAACCCAGGGCTTTGTGCTTGCATGCTCTGCAAGTGCTAAACCACTGAGCTGCACCCTCAGCCCATTTTTTTTTTTTTTTTTACTTTTTGAGACAGGGTCTCACTAAGTTATGCAGACTGCCTCTGGTCTAGAACTTGCCATCCTCCTGCCTCTGCCTCCCGAGCCGCTGGGATTAAAGGTGTGTGCCACCAGGCCTGGCTAGAAGAGCTCCTTTCTGTATCTTAGAAATAAAGTTGCCGGGTGAAGTTTCATTTTGCAGATGGCCCTTCTGCTTAAAAATGCCTGGGCACCTGACATTCAAGCAAAGGACCAAACGGCAGCAGCGAGATGGAGCCCTTATTTCCAGAAACAGAAGTATTTAAAATCTGGGGATTTTTTGGCAACCCGAGCTTCCCAGCACGTGGGTGGCCTTTGGATCTACTGACACGTAAAACCTAAGCAATGTTTAACTCCTGGAAAGGGGCAGGGGACGGTGTGCGCAGAGCGCAGCGTGGGCATCTCCATAGGAGCCTTCGTTGAGCTTTCTCACCTTCCTCAAGGAAGGAGGCTGTGGCAAGCGACGGTGGGTGGGGGGTCCGGACAAGGAGGTCCCCAGGGTCCGCCATAGTCCCCTAGGTCCTGGAGGCAGAGGGTAGAGGGGCTTCTCTTTCTCTGTGGCTTCGGAGAGCACCCAAGTGCATGTGCGTTTCCACCTGCGCTGGAAAGGCTGCCTCTGTGTCTTCTGCCGGGGTGCGGTGTGGTTTAAGCACCAAGCATCTGGAGAGGTGAGGAAGCAGCCTGGCGGGCTCTGACGGGTCTTGCTGTTGGGGGAAACAGCCCTTTTCGCTCTTGTCCCCCAACCCTTACTGATAGTAATTGGCTGTTGCCCCTCACGATTCCTCTACCGAAATGGAAATACCAGCCCGGAGTCTTAAAACAATGTCCTTTGATCTAAAAGTTCCAGGAAATAAAACACCTTTGCAGTTGTGCAGCACAGACAGGGCCACACTTCCTCAGGGAGCAGGGCCCCTGGGCGGCCGCCTCCTCGGGGCCCACGGGCCTCTCTGCAGGTTGGCTCCTCCCCGATCTTAGGCGCCTGCCAGCAGTTCCATGGATGAGGTGCGCCCCTGTGCCCTCACCTTGGTCTGTCCTCACGTGCCCCCAGGAGTGTGCCAACAGCACCTGCAGGCCTCCTGCCACCAGCCTCTTCCGGCATGTAGACATGTGTGGCGTGTGGACATTCCGCCAGAAACAGCCTCGGAGGGACAGCTGAGGTGGGGCTGCCCCTGTGTCTGGCCCTGGGGAGCAGGAAGCCTGGCTGCTTTTGACTGGGGCTCGCTGGCATCATTCTTGGGGGAAGAGTGCCCAGACCGAGCCCTGAGCCCCTTTGCCAGTCAGGTAGGTGGATTTGGACTCAGGGGCGGAGCTGTGTCCCCCACCCGCTTTCACATAGCGAAGTTCTAACCCCAGCACCTCAAAACGTGCCTGCGTTTGGAGACAAGCTCTGTACGGAGGTCATTAAATTACAATGACGTTACTAGGATGGGCCTAATGCACGTGCCCAGGTCCTGATGAGAAGAGATGAGGACACGGACACACAGAGGGATGACCGTGTGAGGACGAGGAAGAAGCCACGAGAGAGGCCTCGGAAGGAACAGCCGCTGGCTCCTCCGCCTTGCATGCCTGACCTGCAGACTCAGAGAATGAATTCTGTCGCTTAAGCTGCCCCGCCTGCGGCGCTTCATCACAGCAGCCCGAGCTGAATATGACAGGCCAGCCAGGCGTCCAGAGGGTCCCGAGCAATGCTGGAGGTGGAGGGAGCTTCGTGGTAGAGCTTGCCTCGCATGGGCTCCATCCTCAGCGCCTTAAGAAAACAGAAGTTCTTATACTCTCTGCGCAAGACAAAGACACCTGTTGAGACTGTGCGAACCCCGGCGGAGCAGGAAATGGGTGCAGTGTTGAAGACGGTAGATTACTGAGCAACCTTGGAGTCAGAGGCCACCTCCAGCTGCCCGAGGGCCCTCTGCGGACGCAGCAAACAAGACATCTGGGTGCAGCCTGGGAGGTGCTGATGGAAGGTCCGGGGAGCAGCCTGGTCTGTGGGGTTTTGTCAAGCTCTGTGAATTCTAAGCAGCAGCTGCTGGTGCAGTGCGGGCACCAGGGAGGGCATGCTGTGTGCTCAGCGTCTGCCCCTGGTCTCCATCCAGGAGCCTGCTGGATCTGTCCTGTGGAGGCCGAGAGCTCCCCCAGGAGGGCATGGAGACCTCCTGGGCCACGTGCTCTCTGGGGCCTCTGCAAGTGGGTTTAAAGCCCCTTGGCAGGAAGGCTCATTTCCTTCCTGGGCAGCGGGAACAGTACTGGCCGAGACCTCACGCAGGGTAAAGAGCAGCTATGTTTAGTAATGGGCTGGGATTTAGCTCAGTTGGTAGAGCGCCGCGCTGCAGTCTCTGAGGTCATGAGTTCAATTCCCAGCACCGCAAAAAATGGGAGAAGGATGTGGCAACTCACTCCCAAGGCAATCCCAAAACAGCCATTGAAAACCCTGTGAGGGTCGCTATGAGTCGGATACCAACTCGATGGCACCTAACAACAACAACAACAATGTTTAGTGGTGGGCTGGGACTTAGCTCAGTTGGTAGAGCGCTGTACTGTAGTCTCTGAGGTCCTGAGTTCAATTCCCAGCACCGCAAAAATGGGAGAAGGACCTGGCAATCCACTCCCAAGGCAATCCCGAAACAGTCAGCCATTGAAAACCCTATGAGGGTCGCTATGGGTCGGACACGACTGGAGGGCACCTAACAACAACAACAACAACAACAACAACAGCATGTTTAGTGGTGTTCTAGTTTATGGAACAGTCACTGCGCTTGCCATCCATGCCGGCCCTGCTCCTCTGCCTGCGTCACACTTTAGTAAAAAGTTTCAAAAGGTGACTATGGCTTCCCACGGTCGAGCTGCTGCTTGGAATGGAGTTTCCTCTGAGCTGATGACAGGTCCTCTGGGTCCTGTCAGGACCTACGCCGGGGTCCTCCGGGTCAACTCAGTTGTTGAAACTCTGCCAGTTCAGGGGTTCTTCCTCCTCGCCCTGGGCTGGGGCGAGGTGCTGTTGGGGCTGCCGGGCCCCTGCCTGGCAGCAGTGGGGAGGTGTGCAGCCGGCTCCCTTGGTCTCCGCTGGCCTCTGTGTGGCGGTGTCTGGCTGCCATCCACCTGAGCTATAATCCTGTGGGAGTTTGGGGCTGTCCCAATCTGGGCCTCCAGCCACTATTTCTCTAGTACTGCGTGGGGCCCCAATGGAGCCGAGCTGGGGCTGGTCTGATGGTACCCCAAGGGGTGTGCAGGAAAGGCGGAGGGACACCAGTGCGAGCCAGAGCCGGCTGAAGCAGCTTGTGGTCAGCAGCCTGCACAGAGATGAGCGGCACCCAGGGGCAAACGGCAATCACATGGGCCATCGACGGGCCTCTCACCCACCTGGAAATCAGGGTCCCAGGGCCGCTGGGGCTGGAGAACAAGGTGGGCCCAGTGCAGAGGCCCCGTCCCTCCGCTCAGCCTGCAGGGTGAGGACTTGGCAGTCACAGCAGAGATGGGGCGGCCGAGGCTTCCCAGGGGACAAGCCCTTCAGGCTCCAGCGGCCCCTGCACTGGCTTGGGGAAGCCTGAGCCCAGCGCACAGGGGTGCAGACAGCGGGACCCTGCGGCTCTCCAGTCCAGGTGTTGTTCGGGCCTGTGGCTGGGTCCGGGGATCCATGACCGCTGCTGACTGTGGAGCCTCCAGGGACCCCTGGCCCGGGCTCGCCTCTCCCAGCTCTCTCTGCTCTGCCCTGAGGCTCAGCACTGAACCCCGCGGGAGTCCGCAGACCCAGCACCCCTCATCCCGCAGAGTGCGCCGGCCGTGTGTGGTGCACGTGGAGCCCCGGCGCTCCGTGTGCTCATTGAGGGGCTTCCGGGGCAGCCGCTGAGCCACTGCCGCAGTCCCCAGCACCCCTCGCCTGCTGCCCACGATCTGTCCCAGACCTGGCCAGCTCGCTGCTGTCAAGTGGAGGGACCCTCTGGGCACCCTGGTCACCTG
>VMDO01031508.1:0-20021 GCA_007922755.1 Pedetes capensis
CTCTCTCTCTCTCTCTCTCTCTCTCTCTCTCTCTCTCTCTCTCTCTCTCTCTCTCCTCTGATTGGATAATTTCAAAGGACCTAACTTCAAGTTCCCTTATTCTATCTTCTGCTCTGTATGTCTCCTCCTCTTGAACCTCTCTTATTGTTAGGTGCCATTGAGTTATGTCTGACACATAGTAACTCTCACAGGGTTTTCAATGGATGATTGCCTTGATACTGCTTTAGGAGTGGATTTCCACATCTTTCTCCTACTTTTGCAGTTCTGGGAATTGAACCTGGGTCCTCAGAGAGTGTGGAAGAGCACTCTTCCAACTGAGCTAAGCCCTAACCCTGAACCTCTCTAGTGAAATTCAGTTACTGTGTTCTTCAGCTCCAAATACTCTTCAGTTTCAAACTTTCATTCTTCATTATATTTTTTATTGCTTTTTTATCTGCCTCATCTACTGTACCATGTGCCCTCTGGAGCTGCATGTTGTTCAGCTCTCTTGTTTTCAGCATCTCCCAGGCATCTAGAGCACCATGTCAAGTCTCATCAGCTCTCTAAGGCAAGTGAGGTAGAAATTAATCCCTTGGGTGACCTCCCAAAAAGCCAGAATATTCAACACACTCTAACTCTCAGGGAGAACTCAGGAGTTTGAGGTTCCTTCTCCCATGAGAAGGAATTATGGTGGGATACTACATGCTAAGTTTGCAGCTGTCATACTGTGGCATCCTATTCCATCAGATCTCAGAAGGTAAGCAGGGTCGGGCCTGGTTATTACTTGGATAGGAGACTTCCTGGGAACACCAGGTGCTGTAGGCTTGGGAAAAGGACTCAGCAACCCACTTCCAAAAATCAATCCCCCACTGAAAACCCTATGAATGACAGAGAAGCACTGACAATAGTGTTTTGCCTATTGTATGTATGATCGCCATGAGTCAGACAGCGACTTGATGGCACCTAACAATAATTACGGGGCTGGGATTTAGCTCAGTGGGTAGAGCGCTGCAGTCTCTGAGGTCCCGAGTTCAATTCCCAGCACCGCAAAAATGGGAGAAGGACGTGGCAATCCACTCCCAAGGCAATCCCAAAACAGTCAGCCATTGAAAACCCTATGAGGGCCGCTATGAGTCTGATGCCGACTCGACGGCACCTAACAACAACAACAAGAACAACTAACAAACCTCTAATACAAACCTCTTTTGTTCTCCGTAGTTCTCAACATGACCTGTCTACGCTTTGATCAAGTGAAACAGACCCAGTCCATCGGACAGCTCCCTGAAAGGTCTATACACTGGATGGATGTCTCAGTTTTCTCTGCCTCTATCCCGAGAGAAGCCGGATGTTTCCTACCAATCACCCTGTGCTAAGCAGGGGCCAGGGATTATGGCAACTGTGTACCACAAATATTCCTACAGGCTTTGATGAGGCTAGTTGCCCATTCAACTGGGATGCAGAAACCTCTTAACTGGTTTCTCAAATTTTTACAATGGAATTTCATCAATGCATTTTTGTTAAATCAATGCCTCTGATGTGAGGAAGCAGAGTCTGAGAGTTCTTATTCTACCCATTTTGGATATTATTACCCTAGGAGATTATATTTTTATAGCATTTCTTAGATGTGTTAATTTAATGTAAGTGGTGAAGAAACTTTCTGAAGGTTACTCAGGGTAAAGGGTAGAGAAGAGACAAAACCCAGGTCTCTGATCCCCAAGCTTTGACTCATTGCCCACTACCACCATTCATAGGGATGTATTAGAGAATATGTCATGATTATAAAATTAGTTTTCAGAAAATAATGATTTAAATCTTATGAAGAGTGGAAGAGAAACCAATATCTGAAATTGCTCTAACCCACTCTCATGACTTAGTGCCTCTTATTTATGTTTACCAATTATGAAAACTACTGGAAGTACTGGTTCATTATTTTAACCACCTGCTTTGAAATTGTGACATCAGAAAAGGTAATGACTTCAATGTTATTTACAGATATGAGGCCAATGTTATTTTTAAGATCATAGTACTCACATAATGTTACTAAAATTTCTTACTTTGAAGATCAAGCCTGGAAAATGCAAACAAAAATGAATCTACCATCTGTTATTTCTGAGAAAAGAAGAAACTGTACACCTTATTTCTCTCTTAAGGGTGTGTCCATGACTGACAGGAAGCTCCATTGTTAGTATACTGCAACTCAAATGCATTTTTAAAAGACTACCTGATAAGCCATTAAGAACATAAATATTTGAAAAGCATACTATTTTCTTAGACAGATTATGACGGATTATTACATTCAGGGTGGTCTTCTGATATAGTTTCTTTGTTTCACTTTGTTTAAGTCAGCACAATGATTTTATTTTAGTTTTGTATTGTGTCTATGGAATGAAATAAGGACAACTTATCCTATTTCATTTATTTTTAATTATTTAAAAATATTTAAATGTAGTAGTTTCACATGTCAGAATCATGCTGAGGAATCAGAACATTTTAGGATTGTCAGAATATATAGATAGAATACTCTTTAACATATATGTATAATGTTCACAATTCTTTTAAAATAAATTACAAATACTAAATTTTAATATTTTCTTTTAAAAAAATTTTAGTGAGTGGATTTATTCAAATGTGTTTTTCATACAGTAAGTGAAAGTACTTAGAAAACCAAGATTCTTAGTTTAAAGGCAATACACGTTCACATGTTGATGAATGATGTTTCTCAAATTTCTGCTGCATTTTGAGTGGAATAAAAGAGTGAAAAATATTTTCTTGAAAGTAAAAATTTTAATAATTCTGATAATTTAAAATGTGCTTATTAATCTCAACCATGCTATTAATATATTTCTACTGCTTCTGTATACAATTCAAGTTTTCTTCTTTTAAATTCTGCAATCTTCTGCCTCATAACTGTTTTTAAAGTGTAGAATTTGAACAAAATGTATCTTTCAGATTAGAAGGCTTTCTTAACAATATAGATTCTTGAAATCAGCATAGAGATACTCTGTTTTATACTTAGAGAGGAACTCAGGAACCAATTTTCATTAATTTAATATATACTTATTGAACATGTGCTATGTGCCAGGTACTATTCTAAGCTTTTGAGGAAGCAGCAGTGAACAAAACAGAGAAAGAACATGCTCTTATGAAGCTTACTTTCTAGAACTGGGACATTACAATAAACAATAACAAAACAAAACAAAAAATTTCATCCAGAATATAAGTCCTATACAGAGAAATAAGCCAGGGGAAAGAGACAGAAATGTTTGCAAGGAGTGATACTTAGAGGAAGACATGGGCACAGAGACACAAAGGTTATGAAGGAGGTAGTTCTATAGACATCCAGGGGAAGAACATTACAGTTCGAAAAAGGAAAAACACATCATAGTGTTGACAGTAGGAGTGAGATAAGAAAATCTTATGGGTCCAATCATGCAGGACCTTGAAGGTCATAGTAAAGATTTCGGATTTTAATCTAAGTAAATATGAAGGGGATGGCAACTTTCTATCTGATTTGAATTTTAGAAAATTTCCTCATTTTTCAAGAGTAGCAGTATGGAGACCATTGGTAGCTATTGTAATAATGCATCATTACAGGAAGAGCTGGTGTGTGCATTAGTGGGAAAGAGTTAGAAATCGTAGTATTATTTTTCACATAGTTTGAGTAGATGCCTTTAAATATACACATGGAGATAACAAATAGGCATTTAAGAGACTCATATTCCAAAAAAAAAAAAAAAAAAAGATCAAGGATATAGGTAGAAACAGGGGAATAATCAGTACATGGTGTGTGAAGCACCATAACAATATTGTTGTTGTGGTTAGGTGCAGTTGGTCAGTTGTGCCCAACTCATAGCAACCCTCATAGGGTTTTCAATGGCTCATTGTTTCAGGATTGCCTTGGGAGTGGATTACCACATGCTTCTCTCATTTTTGAAATGCTGGGAATCAAACTGGGACCTCAGAGTGGTGCTCTACCAACTGAGCCAAATCCCAGCCCATTTTACCATAACAATAATAGATGGCTAGGTGCCCTTGAGTCAGGTCCAACTCATAGTGACCCAGTGTACAACAGAATAAAACACTCCCCAACACTGTGTCATAACCAGCACTATGTCAGTGCTTCTCTGCTATTCATAGGGTTTTCAATGGCTGATTGTTTCAGGAGTGGGCTATAAGGTCCTTCTGTAATAATAATAGATAAGAAAGAGGAAAAAGCAGTGAAGAAAGAAAAAAAAATATCCAGAAGATAAGAAACAAGTAAGGAGAGTGGGTGTGCTGAAATTCAAGTGAAAAGAGAGTTTAAAGGAATGAAAAATTGAGTTAAATACTGCTGATGAGTAATCAAAGTATTGAGCAATTATTACTGGATTTGTTAAAATGGAGGCCATGGATAAACTTAACAAAAGCAATTTCAGTGGAATGCTTGAGATGAAGTCCTGCCTTTAATAAGTTTAAAGAGAATAGGAGGGCAAAATGTGGTTTCACCGAGTATAGGAAACTCACGGGCATGGCTTCAATTTCCATGAGATCTCAGAAATAAAACAACTAGATAAGATGAGACCTGAGATCAAAGACAATATTAGGTGGCTGATAGTTGGTAAAATATGCTAATCATTAAGATTAACCTGTCCAAGTAGGGAACATTAAAGAGGAGATGCGAAAAGTGAGAGCTGTAGGGGCAGTGCAGGATAGAGCACAGAGAAGGGGGAACCTTAGATGAGAACAGCTTATTTACAGTGAAAAGACTCAAGGCAGAGTTTGGAAGTGCACATGTAGGTAAATACATGTAGTTTTAGTTGTAAGAAACAGAAGTTCTTTTCCTTCTTGCTTTTGTTTCTCAGTAAAATAGTAAAGTTATTAACTGAGAGTGAGGAGGAGAAAGAGGAGGTGGAGATTTGAACTGTCTAGAAAAATGATAAGAGGTTTGATTGGCAGGCAGCTCTAAGGACCTCTTCTTGTATAGTCATGAGTGTAGGGGAGTCCATCTGCATCGAATAAATGTTTTCCCAGTCATCTTGAGCTGCTTCTTGAAAGCACAAAGAACACCCTGTGGAGACATAGGCAGAGACTGAATTTATAAGCAAAAGAGCATCAAAAATTCCAGCCATCAGCGGCAGCTAGAAGAGCAATGTGGAACAGATTCTCACTCAGAGGCCTCAGAGAAAACTAATCCTGCTAATTACTTGACTTCAGCACTGTGAGAAAATTAATTTCTGTTATTTTAAGCCACCTCATTTGTGATACTTTGTCAGGGCAGATCTAAGAAAATAATACAGGTGGTACGCCCTGTAGTCAACAAATTCCTCATTAGTTGGATTAAATTGTTCCTTCAACATATGAATTTTCACTTCTCCAAATAAACACTTATTCATCAGGTGCCTACCTAACATGCAGCCTGAAGTATTCTCTAATCATTCTAATAGAACTGTTGTTTATAAATTCAATTCTTCTTTGTGTACTCTTTGGATCTTTTTATCATAATATATTCAATTCCTAAAGAATTTCACTACACTTTTTAAATATTTTTATCCCACTATTTACTTTTTGTCTTTGAATATGTTCCCTGTACTTGACCATGCATTTCCTTACATGACTTTTCAAAAGTCCAAATGATTCAATTAATAAAAGTTATGAGCATGCATTTGCACAATAGAATGAAACATATGTATGGGATTACCAATACAATTTATGTTATTAAAATAAAGTTACTGAGGCTAATAATCTAATAGAGATGAAAAATTTGTATTAACACCATATAATTCAAAGTGCTACTCTAATATCTAGAGTGAAAATTCTAATTAAAATACTGTGATTCTGGCTTATAAAATTCAGATATCAATTTTATCTTGTTAATAATTCATGCAATAAATTCTCAGATAGAGGATGTGTTAAGACAGTCTCTCATTTCTAATAAACATATTAACACAAAATCATATATATGATAGTGTCACTTAACTGATAATTTTCAAATTGCAAATATTCATTTTAAAGGTATAAATAATGCCTTTGTATCTAAAACTTGACTTTTATTATTATTTTTCATATTTTATAATCATCAAACTAAAATAGAGGCAAATTATTATTAACACAGTGAAAAGAACTCAGCCTCTGATATGCTCTAACAACTATATTTTAGTGGGTACTATTTTTAGTAAATAAAAATCTAAGATCTCTAGTTTATTTTTTTATTTGCTTGTTTGTTCATGTAAGATTTTAGATCTAATTATCTTCTTAGGGACTAATGTTATCTTATAACAGTATTTTTTTTTTAAAAAAAGCATCCAGTTAGTCAATGAGACTTATTTAACCATCCGGTTTAACCATAGGACAAAAAAAAATTTCTTTAACTTCAACAACTAAGTATACTATAATAACAAAATCTATACATGAAATGAATATTTGATAACTTAATGTGATCATTAGTATTCCTAGCAAGACATCCTTTTCCCACTTACATTAATGAAAATTTAATAAGCATTAGGGAGAGGATTAATTTTGAAGATCCATTATTTTAGTACAGAGCAGCTTGTGAACAATCAAAACTAAGGACTAGTTAAAACTATCCATCTAGTTATATTCAGCAAATGCATTTGAATCCGTAGACTTAGTAAAGATTGCCTCCACCAATATGGATAAGCATCATCTAATCACCTGAATAGAACAGAAGGTCAGAGGAAGGGTGAATTCACTCCCCATCTGTTTGAACTGGATCATCCATTTGCACCTGCCCCCAATATCAGTGTGTTATGAGTTGAATACAAATTATCCTCCAAAGGTCATGGGCTTTAACATTTGGTCCTCAGCTGGTGGGCCTGTCTGTGGAGGTCATGAAACTTAGGACACTTAGGAGAATTGATGTCATGGAGGGGGAGGGCGCAGGCGGGTTTTGGAAGTTTTTGCCCCAGACCCAAGGCCTAGTGCTTCCTGCTCACAAAGATATAAGGTCGTGTGCCATGGGTCCGGATGCCAGCCAACTGCCACACTTGCTCAGCTACCATTATGGACTAATCCCTCCAGCTGTGACTCCTCAATAAATATCTCTTCCCCATAAGTTTGTATGGGTTGCTTTTCGGCTACAGTGATGACAGTTGACTAATACACAGTGCTTTTGATTCTTGGGCTTTCAGACCGAGGCCAGGACTTACATCATGACTTCCCCTGTTTACCAGGCCTTTGAACTCTTATTGATCTATACTATGAAGTTTCCTCATTCTCTAACTTTTCAGAAGTCAGATCATGGGTCTTCATAATCACAGGAGCCAAGCCTCAAAAAATCAATCAATCTGTCTGTCTGTCTATCTATCTACCTATCTATCTATCTATCTATCTATCAATCTATCTATAATCAATGTAGCTACAGATAAATCCTGCTGGTAGTGTTTCTCTGGTAAACCCTGACAGTTTCTCCAGCTATTAATGAACCTAAGACCACACCTATGATTTCAGAAAGAAAAAGTAAGATGGGAGAAAGAAGCTTCAGAGATTAAAACACTGGCATTGTCAATGGCTTAACATAGATTTATATATTTGGCATTAAAATTTCCTTGGTGATCTAGTTTGTAAATTCTAACAAGAGGGACATACACAATTGCCCAAAGTTTGGACATAACCAAGAAAAATGTAGTAACCCCCAGAAATGTAATCAGAGTCTCTTGAAACACAGAGATCTTTGACATCTGAATTCAACCATAGACCATACCTTATAAAATACAGTTTTGTAATAGGATAATCATATTTTACTTCAATCCACAATGTTTTGTAAAATAAAACAAAAATATAAATGGAAATTTGATTTTAGAAGTTACAAGAGGCATTATTACAAAAAAGAAGACCCTTGTGATATATTTTGTATGGTACTGGGGAATTGAACATGAGGTCTCACACATGCTTTTTACAAGCACTCAGCCCTTGAGCTGCACCCCCAGCCCATTTTTTACTTTGTATTTTGAGGCAAGGTCTCACTAAGTTACACAGGCTGCCTTTGGCCTTGAACTTGCGATTCTCCTGCCTCTGCCTCCCAAGTCACTAGGATTACAGGCATGTGCCACTGTGCCCCTCCTCTTGTGATATTTTAAGTGCTCTCCTTCACTAGTTTTAAATTACCAATGGTCTGTATCCCCTGGCAAGACAGAAAAGTCATAATTTTTCCTGTAAACAAGAGGCTGAATTAATATAGAAAAATAAATATGTCGGTGGTAATTCCTATGGCTACCACAATGAAAGGAACTAGGTTCTCATGATTGAAGTTTCATGCATTGCTGCCAATTCTATAATAGTAGACTGCTTTTGAATCTCGACTTGAATTTCAGGTAAATCTAAAAACTAGATTCTCATACTCCTGAGGACAAGCATTTAAATTTTCTCAAAGGGTTTTGCTTTGAAATTTTCCCCTAAAATCTCAGTGAAACTTCATTTTCATCAAGGCAATCACATGATATCATTGCATTGTTGTTGTTGTTAGATGCCATTGAGTCAGGACGAGCTCAAGTGACCCTATGTACAACAGAATAGAACATTTCCCGATTCTGTGCCAGGCACATGATCTTTTTAATGCTTAAGTGCATTGTTGCAGACACTGTGTCCATTCATCCACTTGAGGGTTTTCTTTTTTTACTTGAACTGCCACTGTTCCAAACATGAAGTCCTCCAGAGATTAGTCCTTCCTGATAACATGTCTAAAATATGTAAGACATAGTATAGCCATCCTTAACTTCCAAGGAGCACTCTGGTTGCCCTTCTTCTAGGACGGATATGTTGCTTCTTTTGGGAGTCCATGGTATATTCAATATTCATCTCTAGCACCATAATTCAAAAGTATCAATTCTTTTCTTGTCTCCCTTATTCAATGTCCAGCTTGTACAAGCATATGATGCAACCAAAAATACCATGACATGAGTCAGGTACAGTTTTGTCTTCAATGTGACATTTTTACCTTTCAGCATGTTAAAGAGGTTTTTTGCAAAAGCTTTTCCCAATGCAATGCATCTTTTGATTTCTTGACCTCTACTCCTGTGAGTGTTGATTGTAGAATGAAGTAAAGCAAAATCTTGGACAATCTCAATCTCTTCTCTATTTATCATGAAGCTGTGTACTGATCCAGTTGTAAAGAATTTAGAGGTATAATCCATACAGTAAGGTACAGTAAGTATTGTTGACATACAATCCATACTGAGGCTATGTTCTTTGATCTTCCTCAGTAAATCTTTCAAATCCTCTTTACTTTGAGCAAGCAGAGTCATGTCATCGCATAACATAGGTTGTTAATGAGGCTTCTTCCAATCGTGATGTTGTGTTCTGCTTCACAAAGTCTAGATTCTCAAATTTTTAGCTCAGCATAGAGATTAAAGAGGTATGGTGAAAGGATACAGCCCAGACACATACTTTTCTTAGCTTTGAACCAGGCCATGTTTACTTGTTCTGTTCAAATGACTGCATCCTGCTCTGTTCAAATGACTTGTTCTGTTCAAATGACTGGTCCATGTACAGATTCCTCATTAATACAATTAAGTGCTCTGGTATTCCCATTCTTTGCAATTTTATCTGTAATTTATTGTGATCCACACAGTCAAATGCCTTTGCATAGTCAATAAAACAGAAAGACATCTTTTTGGTGTTCTCTGCTTTCAGCTAATATTCACCTGACATCAGCAATGAAGTTCCTGGCTCCATGCCCTCTTCTGAATCTGGCTTGATTTTCTGGCAATTCCCTATCTATATACTGCTGCAGTCATTTTTAAATGATATTTACCAAAATTTTGCTTGTATGTGATATTAATAATATCATTCAATAGCTTCCTCTTGGATCCTCTTTCTTGGGAATAGGCACAAATATGGATTTCTTTTAGTCAGTTGGCCAGGTAACTGTTTTCAAAATCTCTTGGCATAAAATCTTTTTTTTTTTTTACATTTCTGCATGTTCTTTTCTATTTAAAATATTTCAAGACATCATTCACACAATTAATTGACAAATATTTACTGCTGGCCTATTATGTGCTACTCATTATTCTAGGTACTAGCAATACCATGATGAACAGAACAAAGATGACTGCCTCAATGGAAACAGTAACAGAGATAGATAATATATAACATAGAAGCATTTGTGGTCGGAAACAAAGGTATGTAAGTTAAATAGTGTCACAGCAAAAGGGAACACTGAAAAAGGAGAACATTGGAGAAGTCAGGAGTCTAGTTTGAGATATGTTCAGTTTATAAGGGCCATTAGTTATTTTGAGTATGATGGTACCATATTGTTTCTATAAAGGCTACTTTTCATTTGATCTTTTATGGGCATTTTGCCATTAAAAAATAACATTTCTATACAGTAATCACAGAACCCTACTTAGAAATCCACCAAAACTTAATTATCTATTCCTAAATATTCATTACACTTTTTATAATTATAATTAACTATCAACAGAAATTCTCCTACATATATACTTATTAAAATGCCTGATTGTTTTCTTATTTTGTTGCTGTTGTTAGGTGCTGTCAAGTCCATGTCTGAATCATAGTGAACATAAGTACAACAGGCGAAAGAGTATTGTTAGTGCTTCTCTACTATTCATAGGGTTCTCAATGGCCAATTATTTTTTGGGAGTGGGTTGCCAGGTCCTTCTCCCTATTTTCTTATAGTGATTCCTAAATGCAAAAGTAGTTGATTAAAGGATATGTACATTTTTATCCTTTGACTATCAATTTCAAATCAAAATATATGATAAGAATTTTATTTACAGAAACTCCTCATTACAATGAACAAAACAAGAATATGATTTAGCAAAATAATTGGAATGCATATGAATTTTTAAAATAATTTTTTTCACTTCTTTCTTGATTTTTCTGTCAAAATTCATACACACTCACTTTTTGACATATGTGTCCTGTTGGTAGTCAAAGGGTTAATTTTTTTTATTAATACCTCCCATGTTTATCTCAGGAAAGATTATGACAATTTTCACAAACACTAACTTGCCATTGAATTTTTTTCTTATGTTTTCTTCTGTAAATAGTAAAGCATTGCTTTGCTACTTTTAACAATACAAAAATCATAGCTAACATGTATTGAGAAATAACTACTTTGCAAATCCTATGGTACATACAAATTTTATTTGAAACTGTCAACTTTCAAATTGTATTTGAAAGTTAAGAAATCTAAGATTGTAAAGAGCTAAACAAATTACCATATGTCCCTCAGCTATTAAGTCAGAGCTGAGATTTGACTTCAAGTCATCACTTTCATAACCTCTTTCTATTAAATCACAACATCATATATGATTTAATTAATGAGTAACCTCTCCCAGAAGTCTGTCAACTTGTCGTGCTGGGGGGCCTTGTGTGTTTCTGTGACACTGAAAGCTATGCCACTGATATTTCACATACCAGCAATGTCACCCAAGGTGGACAGGTTTCAGCTCAGCTTCCAGACTAAGACAGACTAGGGAAAATGACCCGACAGCCCACTCCCAAAACAATTAGCCATTGAAAATTCCATGAATAGTAGAGAAGCGCTGTCAAATAGAGTGCCATAAAATGAGCCTCCAGACTGAAAGGTATTCAAGAAATGACTAGGGAAGAGTTGTCTCCTCATAGAGTAGAAATGGAGTAAAGTCCCCGGGACCTCCCTTTGCTGATGTGGCACAACTCAAAATAAAAAGAAACAGAGTGACTGCAACAATGGGCTCAAACAAAAAGATTATGCACATGGCACAGTGTTGGATAGTGTTTTGTTCTGTTGTACATACGGTCACCATGAGTCAGGTTCAACTTGAGGGCACCTAACAACTGATAATTAGTGAGTTTTTGGTTTTGGGGTGGGGTTTTTGGTTTTTTTGTTTTGTGGTACCAGAGGGCTAAACCCAGGGCTTTGCACATAGTTTGCAAGTGCCCTACTCCTGAGCTGCATTTCCAAACACTTTTGTATTTTTTATCTTGAGACAGGGTCTGGCTAAATTACAAAGGATGCCTCTGACCTCAAACTTGCAATCCTCCTGCCTCTGCCTCCTGAGCTGCTGGGATTACAGGTATGTACCACCAAGCCCAGCCAATAATTAGTGTTTGATAGCTGTGTTATTTGGGAAAAGGACCTAGCAACCCACTCCCAAAAAACAATCAGCCATTGAAAACCCTATGAATAGCAGAGAAGCACTGACAATACTGTTTCGCCTGTTGTACCTAGGGTTGCTATGAGTTGGACATTGACTGGACAGCACCTAACAACAACATGATGGACCCTGTGGACATAACTGGGTGACATGGGCTGTCATTTCATGGAAGACACAGTCCACAGCCGGAAAAGTAGCAAACTCAGGTTAGATAAAGGAAGAAGTGCAGACAACATCAAGCATAAACATCTTAGCACCTCCAGTGCTGTATCTGTTTGCTGAAACATCTCTATTGGTATCCCATCAATTTCTGGAGCCTTATGTTGCACCAATTCCTTCAAGGGCACTTCCACTTCATCCCTCAGTACCACTGGTTCCTGTTCATATGCAACCTCTTGAAATTGTTGGTCCTCCACAAATTCTTTTTGGCATAATGACTCTGTGTATTCCTACTATCATCTTTTGATGTTTTCTGTGTCATTAAATATTTCCCCTATGGAATCCTTTGCTATTGACACTCAGGGCTTGAATTTTTTCTTCAATTCCTTAAGCTTGAACAAAAAGTCCAAGCCTCGTGTTCATCATCAAAAACGACATCTCAAGATCTGTCCTGAAGTACAATGCTGTCTGTGATAGAATAATATCCATACACCTACAAGGAAGGCCAGTTAATATGACTATTATTAAAATTTATGCACCACCACTAAGGCTACAAATCAAGACTAGGAAGATTTTTACCAGCTTCTGCAATATGAAATAGATCAAACATTCAATCAAGATGTACTATTAATTACTGGCAAATGGAATGCAAAAGCTATAAATAAAGAATAAGACTCAGTAGTTGAAAAATATGGTTTTATTGACAGAAATGATGCTGGAGATTGCATGGTAGAATTTTACCAGACCAATGAATTTTTCATTGCAAATACATTTTTTTCACCAACATAAATGGTGAATATACACATGGAAGACACTAGATGGAACATACAAGAAACAAATTGGCTACATTTGTGGAAAGACACAATGGAAAAGCTCAATATCAAAAGTCAGAACAAGACCAGGTGCTGATTGTGGATCAGACCATCAACTGCCCATACACGGCTGAAAATGAAACTGATGAAAATTATAAGTGTATGATAGCCAAGGTATGGCATTGACTATATGACCCCTGAGTTCAGACATGACCTCACAGACAGGTTTAATGCATTAGACACTAATGGCTGAAGACCAGACAAGTTGTGACATGACACCAAAGACATCATTCATGAGGAAAGCAAAAGGTTATTAAAAATACAGGAAAAAAAGAAAAGACCAAATTACATGTCAAAAGAGACTCTGAAACTTGCTCTTGAATGTTGAGAAGCTAAAGTAAAAGGTAGACATGATGAAGTTAAAGAACTAAATAGAAGATTACAAAGGGCAGCTGGAGAAGACAAAATCAAATATTATGATGACATGTGCAAAGTGCATCATTGCATTACTGAAGCTACATGGAAGGTAGAATTACTACATATCCTTATTCTTATAAATATAATTTTGATGTCTTGTCTAAATTAGAGAAATTTTTCTTCCTCCTGGCTGGATGTGGTGACGTGTCTATAATCCGAACAACTCAGTAGGCTCATGCAGGACAATTTCAAGTTTGAGGGCAGAGGCAGACTGCATATCTTAATAACACTCTATCTCAAGATGAAAAATGAAGAAGGGGCTGGGGATACAGCTCAGTGGCAGAGCACTTGTAAAATAGGTCAAGGCCCTGGGTTCAAAAAGGATAGTTTGATGCACCATCATTTACATGCCTGACTTTCTATATGTACCAACCAGAGGGACAATGTAATATCATTTGTTGTTGTTAGGTACCATCAATTCAGGTCTTACTCAATGACCCTATATACAACAGATGAAATACTACCTGATATTGTGTCATGCCAGGCACTATTGTCAGTGCTTCTCTGCAATTCATAGGGCTTTCAATAGCTGATTGTTTTGGGAGTGGACTGTTATATCCTTCTCCCATGCCTACAGTGCCTGGTATTCCCAGGCAATCTCCCATCTAAGTAAGTACCAACCAGGTCCAACCTGCTTAGCTTTGGAGATCTGAGGAGATAGTACACTAGTGTGGTACAGCTGTAGACATAGTATCATTTAAGTAAACTTAAACAACAGACAGAGGTCACATTAAGCAGACACTTAGCTCAGTTGGTAGAGCACTGCTCTGTAGTCTCTGAGGTCCCAGGTTCAAATCCCAGCACCACAAAAACAGGAGAAGGACATGGCAATCCACTCCCAAGGCAATCCAGAAACAATCAGCCATTGGAAACCCTATGAAGGTCTCCATGAGTCAGATACAACTTGACAGCACCTGACTGGTGGTCAACACCGAACTTTAAAGCCCTCCATTTCAGCCTTCCTGACATTATTCTAATGGCTCAAATTTAAAGACTTAGAATTATCGGTAAACATTCTTTCTTCTTTATCTTTTAAATATTTTAAAAAATAGTATTTTTAGGTTTATAGCAAAATTGAGAGGAAGGTACACATATATGCTCTCCACATTCAAACAGTCATAGTTTCCTCCATGATAAACATTCCCCCCAGAATGGGACATTTGTTGCAATTAAAGAACTTACATTGATATGCCATTATCACCCAAAGTCAATATTTACATTAGGGCTCACTCTTGGTGTTATATGTTCTTTGGGTTTGGACAAATGTATAATGACATTTATTCATCATTATAGTATTATTCATAGTAGTTCCACTGTACTTGTAAACCCACAGGGCTCTGCTTGCTTACTCCTCTCACCCACCTAACTCCAGAAACCACTAATCTTTTTACTATTTCCATTGTCTTGAATTTCCAGAATATCATATAGTTGGAGTAATACAATATGTAGCCTTTCCAAATTGGCTTCTTTCACTTAGTAATATGCACTTACGTTTCCTCCATGTTTTCTCATGACATGATTTGATTGTGTATTTCCTTTACATATTAAACAATATTCCAAGTTCTGCATTGATACAATTTATCCCCTTACCTACTGAAGGGAGAAGGACCTGGCAATCCACTCCAAAGGCAATCCCGAAATAGTCTGTCATTGAAAACCTTATGAGGGTCGCTATGAGTCAGATACTGACTCGAGGGCACCAAACAACAACAACAACAACAACAAAGGACTTCTTTGCTGCTTTCAAGTTTTGAGAGTTATGAATAGAGTGATTTAAATCATCCATATGCATGTTTTTGTGTGGATACAAGTTTTCAACTCTTTTTCCATAGATACTGGAACACCATTGTTGGATTATACGGTAAGAATATTTTAGTTTTGTATGAACCCATCAAACTGTTCCACAGTGGCTGTACCATTTTGCTTTTCACTAGCAATGAATGAAACTTTCTGTTTCTCTACATCCTTGACAGTATTTGAATTTTCAGTATTCTAGATATGGCCATTCCAATAGTTGTGTGTGGTATCTTGTTTAATTTGCATTTCCTTGATGACATATCCTGTGAGACATATTTTCATATGCCTATTTCCCATCTGTATAACTTCCGTGAAGTACCCATTAAAGGCTTTTGCTCATGTTCTGAATGTGCTGTTTGTTTTCTTATTGTTGAGGTTTAAGTATTCTTTGAATATTCTGGATAAGAGTCTTTTATTGGATATGTCTTTTGCAAACATTTTCTTCAATTCTGTGGCCTATCTTTCATTCTCTTTGTAACATTTTTTTAAGAGCAGAAAATTTTAATTTAAAGCAAAGCCCAGCATATCAATTCTTTCTTTAATTATCATGATTCTGATGTCTTGTCTGACAACATTTTCTTCCATGTTATCCATTAGGAGTTTTGTAGTTTTCTACTTTATATTTTGGTCTGTGATCCATTTTGAATTAGTGTTATGGTTGAATATAAAATGTCCCCCAAAGATCATGTGTTTGAATGTTTGGTCCCCAAGTGGTGGTGATGTTGTGGAGGCTGTGGACTTTGGGAGGTGGGACTTAGTTTGTGGAAGTGGGTCACTGGGGGTGGACCTTTGGAGGTTTTATGATGGTCCCTAGTTCTGATTGATCTCTCTGCTCTTGATCACTATGATATGAGGTCTTCTACCCTGGGCCCTCCCACTATCTGCTCTGCCATGCTTCCCCACCACTATGGACTGAACTCCTCTGAACCATAAGTAAATCTTTCCTCCCCTAAGTTATTTCTGTCTAGTTTTTTGCCACCTTGACATAAAGCCAAATAACAAAGTTAATTTTTATGAAGGATATAAGATGTAGCTCTTATTTATTTTCCTTTATGTTTTATGTCTATTGAGTCCCCAAGTCTCTTTGAGAAAAACCTTCAAATGTATTTTCTCTTAGCCATTTCTTCTCTATCATTAAAATCCTCCTTTTTCTAAATAACATATCAAAAAAGAAAAAGTCTTTTAAACATAGACATCCTGCCGGGCACAGTGGTACACGCCTATAATCCCAGCAGCTCAGGAGGCAGAGGCAGGAGGATCACAAGTTCCAGACCAGAGGCAGTGTGCATAATTTAGGAGACCCTATCTCAAAAAAGTACAAAAATGGGCTGAGTGCAGCTCAGTGGTCCAGCGCTTGCAGAGCATGCAAGTGCAAGGCCCTGGGTTCAACCCCCAGTACCACACACACAAAAAAGACATCTTGTTCCTCATTCCCAATAGAAAATGAAATGTCCACGAATATGTTCTATTTTTTGAAACTCAAGAGAAAAAATGTAAGACTTTGAGTTACTTCTGACTTAAGAACAAAGAGGAAGAATAATGACATGGACGGCGAGGTTAGGGAAGAAAAAATCTGGCAAATACCACCACAAGTTTGGTCCCATGTACAGAAATCACAGGGGGTCCATTTCAGTCCAGAATATTCTTTGATTATTCATAATCACAACAGACACCTAGGAAAATAGTGGAGCTCTGGAAATCATTGATGGACTCTGTATAATTGACTTAAAAATTCTTTTGATTTTTCCACTATGCTTTCCAAATTTTTATATTTTGTCAATTACCCTACTGTTTATAAAAGGCATTTAGTAACTATTTTGATGAAGCCTTATTTCTGCAAGACTGTGGAATTCTTTCATGCCTTTATGATACTTCACCAATATTTCATTAACTGTCTCATCTTATATTCATCAGTCAATGAATACTTATTAACCACCAACCTGGGTTGGATGTTCTGTTTGACACTGTGTAGGTAGTGATGAATAATACAAACATGAACCTTAAGTCTGGTGACGGAAAGATATTAAGCATCTAAACATGTAGATAATTATGTAAGCAAAAATTAAGAAGAAAGCTAAATACCAAATTAGTAATGGATGATGGCAGGTACAACCTTGAGAATGTAGCATTTAAAATGAGACTGGAGTAATGAGAAGCCATATTAAGATTTGTAGAGTGTTATTCCCAGCAAAAAGAGAGGTTTTGTGCTGCTTCTAAGACAAGAAAATGTATGCAGAACCAAAAGGAGACCAATTAAGCTGGAACATAATGAGCAAAGGGGAGAAGAGAGATCATATTGAAGAAATTGTCAGGGAGCTATTATCCAGGGTCCTGAGATCACAGGAGGTGATATGAGTATTGCCTTCAGTACAGTGGGAACCACAGAGGACTTTTAAATATAATATAAAATATGATCTTATTTGGATTTTAAGAGATCACTTAAGATGCTGTTTAGAAAATTGATTGGAGAAATGGTGAGAAAGTGGGAAACCAACTGAGAAGTTATTTGAATATTCTTTATGAGAAGAAATGCTTATCTGATCTTGTGTGGTAGCAATGAAGATAAAGAAAAATTGCTAGAATACAGCATTGTGCTAAGCAAAATCAAGGAAGTTTCCTTGATTTTGAGCTTGAATAACACAGCAAGTGATTGTGTAGATTCCTAGGGTGGGTAATCCTGGAGTCTGATGGAATTGGAGGAGAGACTAGAATGCAGTTTTAGGTATTTAAATTTGAGGGGCCTTTGACATAGAATGAAGTTGCCACATGCTAAATTGGCTTCCTAGTAAAGGTCTGAACTAAAGATCAAATTTAGGAAGTACAAGGATACAAACATCACTTAAAAGAAATGGTGATAGACAAGATTAACCAAAATGAGTCAATAGAAAATAAATAGCAACTCAGAGAACTGAGCACCAAAGAACTGAGCAATGTAAGGTGAGGGAAGATAAGTTGACAAGGGGATGGAAAAAGAATTGCCAGAGAAAGAAAAAAGATTGTACGTCAAGAAGAGAGTGATGAATGCTGTTAATGTCAAATGCTGTTAAAGAATCAAAAAAGAAAGCCCAGCATGGTGATATAATCCTATAATCCCAGTGACTCAGGAAGCCAAGGCAGGAGGATCACAAATTCAAGGCCAGATGCAGCCTGCATAACTTAGTGAGACCCTGTCTCAAAACAAAAAGTAAAAAAATGAGCTGAGGGGGCAGCTCAGTGGTAGAGCATTTGCAAAGCATACATGAGGCCCTAGATTCAACCCTTTCATACACTGAAAAAAAGGTCTTTAAACATGGCAATAGGTAGTTATTTTTCAACCATGACAAAATTGTCTTCAGAGGAATGAAGGAAACAGGACCCAGATGAAGTGAGTTGAGAAGTAAATGCAAGTTTAAGTAGAAACAGGAGAGGAAATAAAACTTTCAAGAAGCATACTGTAAACAGTGGAAAAATGAAGGGAGAATCTGGAGGTGACTGAAAGGGCTGACATTCTATTAGTTTGCATAAGGTGGTAGGCTTTGGATCATAAACAGGATAATGCTAAAGTGAGGGAAGATGTGAGAGAAATAAAGATTTTTGAAGGTGAAGAATACATGATACTGACACAGCACAGAAGAACGACCAACTTTTGGTAGTAAGAAGGATATCTTTGTGTTTATAGAGTGAAGAATAGGACTTAAAGGAAAATTGCATTGGTGGGTTTGCTGACAGAATGCTTTTTGAAGCTCATTGTGGATGGCTTTTACTTTTTTGAAAACAATAAAGTCACCCACTGAAACTGGTAATATGGGAGAGTGTGTGGGTATCAAAGAAAAGATGTAAATCTCTGTGAAACCAATGAAAATTAGTGTTTGAATAGAAAAAGAAATCAAAAATTCAATAAACTATTTTCCCTCTACTGCTGTGTTTGGGAAGAAAGTGGCTTTAATACTACCCACAGGATATCCAGAATGAAGTAAATTACGTTTTTCCAAAGTAAATTAATGAGTATAGGAAGTATTTCTATAAATCTACAGTGTAAGAACCAGAATGCCCACAATCCTTGGTTCCTTGAGCCAATATGAATATTTGATGTAACTTTTTAACTTTTTTTTTTTTGAAATTTTTAATGTACACCTTAATGTGATTCATTCTGACATGGTTTTCACTGTGACATTTCCATATATGCATTTTGATATACATTATTCATATAGGTTCCTCTTTACCCTCTTGTATGTTTCCCCCCATCCCACCCTCCCCATCAAAGACTTCTCATTTACTTGGTAATATTTTTCGGTATGTCTTGGGTTCCAGTACTGTTTAAGATAGAAACTTTTCCTGCAGTGAACTTTGTTTTTATCTTGTTAGAACAATTGCATGCATTTTCTAGACCATTTATATTAACACCATTCTTAGCGTTTATTTTTTTTTCATTTTATTTTGATCTGATCTTTGAATAGGATTTTTCCTTCTTATAATTTTGATTCAGCTCCCACATATGAGTGAGAACATGGGGTGTTTCTTTTTCTGAGCTTGTGTTCGTTCACTTAGAATAAGTTTCTCTAATTCCATCCATTTTGCTGCGAATGTCCTTATTTCATTTTTCTTGATTGTTGAGTAGTATTCCATTGGGTATATGTACCATAGTTTTTTATCCATTCTTCTGTTGAAGGGCACTTTGGTTGATTCCATATCCTTGCTATTATGAAAAGTACTGCATTGA